>LNAC01000147.1:210681-458076 GCA_002007465.1 Ailurus styani
GCCCGCCGTCCCCCGCCCGGCGCTCCGGGCCCGCTCTGCGCACGCCGCCCGGCAACCCCGCGCGCGTCCCGCGGGGGCGCTGCGTCCCCCAGCCGCGCCGACACCCCGCGGCCCCTCTCCCCTACACCTCCCGGCCGCTCCACCGGCCTCTCCGCCCACCCTCCGCTCCCCTCCTCTCCTCCCTTCTCCCCTCCCCTCCCCTCCCCTCCCGGCGAGGGGCGGGAGGGGGCGTGGCAGGGCCGGAGTTTGTGTGGCTGGGACCCGGCTCCTTGCACTCGGAGTCCGCGCGAGGAGCCGGGCCCCGGCCGCTGTCCAGCCGCTCCGCGCCCCTCGCTCCCTGCGCCGCCGCCTCTCCGGGACACGCTGCCACTCGCTCGCCATGGATCCTCCCAGAGTCCTGCTGTCGGCCGTCTTCCTCATCAGTTTCCTGTGGGATTTGCCCGGTTCCCAGCAGGCTTCCATCTCATCCTCCTCGTCGTCCGCGGAGCTGGGCTCCGCCAAGGGAATGAGAAGCCGCAAGGAAGGGAAGATGCCGCGGGCGCCGCGAGACAGTACCACGGTCCGGGCGCCCCTGGAGCGCCACGAGCCACAACCGCGGCCACAGGATGAGCCCCGGCGGCGGCCGCCGCAGCAGCTCCAGGCGCAGGATCCTCCCGGCAGGGGCCCACGCGTGGTGCCCCACGAGTACATGCTGTCCATCTACAGGACTTACTCCACCGCCGAGAAGCTGGGCATCAATGCCAGCTTTTTCCAGTCTTCCAAGTCGGCTAATACGATCACTAGCTTTGTAGACAGGGGACTAGGTAAGTGGCAAAGAAGACGCCCACTCCTCTCTCCCTGGAGCTCCGCAGCCACGGCGCTGCTCCGGCTCTGGCAGGAGGCTGCATTTGTGAATTCCCTTCCCGCTCTGGACACCTCGCCCTTTCTTTTCTTAAATTGTTTTTCTCCAGCCCAGTAAGTTTCTGAATGCGGCTGCACGTTTTATTCCAGTTTGCAAGCCTCCCTTCCTCGCTTCCTTCCTCCCTTTCTCTCTTCTTCCTTCCTTCTTTCTCTTGTCTTTTGCAGAAAGCAGCGTGGTGGCCGCTCGTCTGGTGGCCGGTGGCTGGTGGCTGGTGGAGGAAGCGTGGAGGACGGGAGGTGGCAGGCAAATGACTGGGTCTGGAGAGGGGCCGCGGCGGGGACTGGCCGCACACTTGCCACGGGGGGCTCGGGTTGTGCGCGGCGCGCGGTACAAGGCCTGAGCGGCTGTGCCGACCGGGGCGGGACGGCGCGGGGTAATGAGTGAGCGTTGGAAAACCGCGAGCTCCCATCCCCCTCGGGGTGGGGGTGGGGGGAAGCCGCCAGTTGCAAGTCCCGCGGTCGGAGGAACGAGTCCGCGAACGGGCGTCTGGCAATGACCTGACCCAGCCGCTGCACGGGTTCCCAGCCCTTCCCTGCGCTGGATGTGGGGATCATCAGCCCGGCAGGAGCCCCGCGCCCTCGGGCGCTTTTTGCTTCTGCAGCGCGCTCGCGGCCGCTCCGTGGAGGCAACCGAGTAGTTTCTGCTAAGGCAGCGGCGGCAACTGGCAAGGCTGGGCAGGGACAGGGGCAGGGCAACTAAGTTTAAGGATTTGTTGGTACTTAATCCATATGGGTGCGTGGGTATGCTCGTCCAACTTTCCCAGCCAGGCATCGCTCCTCTCTCTGAGCTTCTCCCAGGGGCCCTGTCCCTGGTCCCCTCTGAGGGCGTGGAGGATGCAAGCCTGGGTGCCTGCGGGAACTCCTGCACTCGCTCCTTGCCACCCGCGTCGGTCCGCGTGGTGAGCGCCTTCGAGAGAACCTCGCGCTCGCCTTGGTCCCAGAAACTGAGGAGGGTCGCACAGGGACCAGGAACTCCGCTCCTAAAGAGGGGAGACAATAACGTGGAAGGAGTCAGGAAAGGAAGGGAGAAAAAGGAAAGAAAAGGGAAAGGGGAGGAAAGGAAGGAGGAGATTTAAAATATATATATATAAAATATATAATATATATATTAAGGCCCCTATCCACCATCCTCCCCAGACTTAGGTTCGCGGTTTTGACCAGTTCCCCGCCTCCCACTTCCAGGTCAGTGAAAGTGGGGTCGCTCGGAACCCGCGAGCGCCAGGGTTCAGCCGGACAGGGCTGCTCCCTCCCTGCCTGCCTTGGGCGCACGCTTGTCCTCGGAGCTCGGAGGAGGAGGCTAACGACCCCTAAACTCCGGGCTCTTCCCGGGCTTCAGACCCCAGCCTCCACCCCTGTAGCCACCTTCCTTGCCGGCCCGGGTTCCAGCCCACGCTGGGCTCGCCGCTGCAGCCGAGGTCAGCGAGGTTCATGAGCTGCTGAAAGGTCCGGGCGGCAAATTAACGCCTGCTATTTTATGGTGATTTTAGGACTCCTAAAGTCACCTTTGCAGATACACGTGGCTTCTTCGTAGCGCTGCAACTGCGCCCCCAACCTCCGGGCTGCCAGCGCAGCTCGCCCACCCACCCCACCCCCCAAGCCCAGTCTCTGCCCTGCCTCGGTTGTCTCCCTCCCTCCAAATCCTGTTTACCGTCCTTCTTCTAGTCAAAGTCTAGTCAAAGACTACCCTACACATCCCTAGTGGAGAGACTAAGGAAGCTCAGAGATAACTGCTCGAGAGAGGCCTTTTCCCAGGGGAAGAAATCCCGGAGGCCCAGGCGGGCGGGCGGTTGGGCGCAAGTTTTCTTTCCCCCCAAAGAAAGTGACAAGAACCTCCGCCCCTCCCCCCAAGCAAGCACCCCTAACTCGTAAGCTTCGCCCTGCGAGTTTGGCACGGGACCAAGAGACCCTGCAGGCTGTTCGGAGGTGTCTACGGAAGCCTGAGGCGTGCAGGCAGGAGAGGGAGGTCTCTGGGGGGGGGGGGTTCAAGTCCAGAGCGGACGCGGGCTCGCGTCCCCCTTGCCGGCCCTGCAGCCTCTCCCTGGGCACCGCGCTGGGCGTCCCCGGGCGCCGGAGGTAGGGAAAGGGACTGGCTGCGAGCCCAGGCCCGGGGTGCCTCTGTTCCCGAGCCAAGGTCTCCAGGCTAGCCGGACCAAGAGCCAGACGTCGGCATCAACTCGGGACCGCGCTCCCCAGCCGGAGGAGACGCGGAGTGACCACTTGGACCGCAGCTTCGAAGGCACGGTCTCCCCCACGCTCTCAGGTTCCCAGAAAAGGCGAAGAGGGGCAGTTAGTTGACTGGGAAGGCTGCGCGGCTGGGGGGTGAAGGAGTGCGGAGCCCAAGGCAGGAGGGGGCGCGCAGAGGAGGGGGGGTGTGTTGCGGGCTACAGCGCCAGCTTGATAAAGGGAAAGCCTCACTTTCCCTCTCACTGATTTTGATTTGATGTGTCACCGGCGGTGACCTCGGGCTGGACCTTCCGGGGCTTGCTTAGCATCGGGCCCCTGATTGGAGTGTTTCAACTCAGCGATCTAATTGAGGGTTCATGTCATAACACATCAAACGGTGTCTAGTCTCCCGTGATGGAAGGGACCCGCCAGCCGCGCATCCCCGGCTCCTGGCGAGGACTTCCGCCCCTCTCACGTGGGGACTCTGAACCGCGCCGAACCCGCCGACATCCCCTCCCCCACCCCGTGGACGGCGGGGCAAGGAGGAAAGTGCAGCGGCCAGCCGCGAGCTGGGCCAGCCGCGCTAACTTGGCGCCTTGCCTCGGGGAGGTTTAAATCGCCGTCGAGTGCGGCAGGCTCGGCTCGGCGGAGCAGGGGACCCTCAGGGGGAGGAGCAAAGAAAATGGAAGGAATCCTGAAGCCGGATCAGGAGGCACGAACTCCTTACTCAAGCACAGTATTTGTAAAAAATCCTTCCTCACCCGGGAACCCCAGAACCTCAAAAGTTACCCCTCAGGCTTGCGACGAAGAGTGGGCGAGCAGGGCTAAAAATCTGTCGGAAGTGAATGAAGAGCGCTTTGGGTCTATAAAGATAGCACGTTCTCTACTTTCTCACCCTTGGCACCTTCTCCCCCGCCCCACCCCCAACACACACCCATTGAGGAGACCTTACTGCAAGTTTTAGTTTTTAAACGTCCCTCGTTTCGATTTGCTCTCCAGACATCCGGGGGTAACACTAACCAACATATATTGAGCATTTACTGCATACCAAGTACTGTGTCAAAATCTGTTACCTGAATTATTTCATTTAATTCTAACAACAACCCCTGGGAAAAGCACTGTTTTACAGGTGAATTAAGGAAGACAGAGAGGTTAAGCAATTTGCTGAAGGTCACACAGGGGCGAAGCACATATCCAGTTCTAGATCCTGCATGCTTAACTATGGCACAACAGGGGTAGGGTAAGGGGTGAGGAAGTTTCTAAAGGATGGTGGCAGGAAGCAGATGTTAAAAAAAAAAAAGGCAGATATCCCACCCGGTCTAATATTCTTCTGTGATTTCTTAAGACCCAGTTTGAAGTTGGAGCGGAACTTTGGATTTGAGGGTTGGAATCCATGTTGTGCTTTCTTTCCTCTTTGTGCTCTCTGTAAAGGCACAAACCATGCTACCCCTGATCTTTAAATATTCCTCCATATTGTGCTTTTAAAATGATTTTGAATCCACAGAGATGGAAAGTGTGTGCAGGTGTGAGCTGGTGCAGTTATAAGATCAGACTAGATCTGGATGGATATAGAGAAATTACAGTTAGCACATGATAGAACCATGAAAAGGCCACTAGTGGGGCATCTGCGTGGCTCAGTCGGTTCAGCGCCTGCCTTCGGCTCAGGTCATGATCCCAGGGTCCTGGAATCGAGCCCCACATTGGGCTCCTTGCTCAGCAGGGAGCCTGCTTCTCCCTCTCCCTCTGTCTGCCCGCTTGCTGCTCCCCCTGCTTGTGCTCTCTCTCTCTCTCTCACACACACTATCTCTCTCTGTGTGTCAAATAAATAAATAAAATCTTAAAAAAAATAAAAGGCCACTAGTACTAGAGCCTTAGGTTCTCAACCCTGGGGCCTGGGAAAGGCAGATAATTGGAACTTCTGTGAATTCAACGTGTCTGAGAGATAGAGGGGCAGAGAAAGAAAGAAACGAACCGTGTACTCTCCCTTTATGGAGTGAGAAGTGCCACATAATACCAACAAGGGCGGGGGAAACACCTCCCCCTTGCTTTTGGAAGAAACCAAAATGAGTCTAGGAATACTGCTGTGAGTTCAGTTTCCAGATGATTTGGAAATAATAAGACTCCTAAAATTTTTTTTCCTGTTTATTGTTGTTGTTAGAATAGCCTTCTCAGAAAGGAGGCAGTAGGGAAGAGATAAAAACCAAAAAATGAGATCGGAACATCCTTGAAGAACTTGACACCCTAGAAATGAATCGCTGGAAAGTTTGCCACTGCCGATTGTTGGCTTCTCGGTTTACCTTCTGGGTCGAGATTATCTGGGGGCATGGCAGGACAATTGGGCTAGCCGTGCTGCGGGGAGGGTATTCTAAGCGCTGCATAGTTCCCTCGCGATTGAAGTTCATCGGGGACAGCATGTTTATGCAAAACAGCGAGTTTCTGGGTGGACCTGGGCCGCAGAGTGGCGTAATCCACGCAGCAGCGCTTTTGCCCCGACCCTGTTGTCGTTGGCAAACGGAAAATGAAATATAAGCAGGGAAGTATTTTAATGGGGACGGAGGGAATTCACAACTGTTAATTATTTGGTGACCTTGTATTCGATTTGTTTGAGTCCCTTATAAAAACACTAATGCAGACCAGACGGCCAAGTGAGGAAGCCGGCAGAAGGTTCCAATCTAGGCTTTATTTCCCCGGAAAGAGGGAACAGCCTTGGAAAAGGACTGCTGAGCATTCAAATGTGCGTGTGAGAGCGCGCCCGCGTGCGCGCCGGCGTGGCGTTTGCAGTGCTGTCCAGGTTCATGATCTTCTATCGGGCGGGTGCACTGGAAGGTCCTGGAAAAAGGCCTGGGGTGAGGGAAGGAAGCCTTCAGGAAGAAGTTTGCTCTTCTCTTCGGGTCGGAATGATTAAAACATTTTAAAGGCCACAAACCACAAACGCCTTAGCCATTGGCTTGTTAAATATCAGTTACTGTCACCCCCATCCCTAAGGCCTTAAGAGTTGCCCTAAAAGACTCTTAACCAGGGCCGCCTTAGCAAGTGAGCGGAGACACCGAGTGCCTTCTGCAGCGAGAGTGCAAGTGGGGCCAGACTTCAGGGCGAGCTTCCTCTGCAGGGGAGGCTAATTTGAAAAGGACTGAACGTTTTCCCCAGCGCGGGAGGCACTCGGGCTCCGCGAGTTTGCGCGGTAGAGTTGCTGGTGGGGGAGGGGATCGAAAAAGGCGCTCAAACATCCTTGTCTTTTCTCCACATTAAAAAAAAAAAAAAATTACCCAAGCCGCAGCCCACGACAGGCCTTGAGAATCCCTTCTTCCGCAAACTGAATGAAGACGTGAGCCCTCCCGCTCGCGACCTGCGAGTTTGCGCGCCGCCGGGACCCGCGGGGAACGCGGGCGTTGCACAGGAGGAGGTCCTACCGCAACCGGGTTTTGCCCAGTCGGACTTCTCCGGGTTCCGGGTGCACACCTCCCTGAAATGGGTGCCTTTTTCCGGGGGCGGCGTGTGGGGAAGGAGAAGAGAAGGGGACGCCGAGGCGGGAGAAAAATGATATGCTAGAGACAGGACAGAACGAAAACGGTTTCCTGGCGGGACTGCTGCGTGCGGGAAACCACGCAGAGCACACCAGCACTTGCCTCGGGGGCTTTTAAGCCAGGCGAGGGGCATTCGTTCAACAAATCGTCGGGGATGGACTAACTCTGGGCAAACGATGCTCTCTGGCCCCGGGGACCGTATCCCGGCCGCGGCCGCGAGGTGCGGTTAGCGGGAACGGGGATCCTCCGCGTCCTTTCGTTGCTTGGCACCAACCGCCTCCCTGCCCGCCCCTGCCCCTCTTAAAGCCCTGGCTGTTTATTTTTAAGCTCAATGGCGGTTAAGTGGTGTCTTCTGTTTACAGGAATTAAATAGGTCCTCGTCGGCCTAATGGGTTCCAGGGTTGCTGTTCTCCGCCTTCCAGGACGGTCCATTAGCGCTGCTGGGGGCGGAGGGCTGGGTCGGCGTGGCGTGAGCCGCTGCAGGCGCTCGGAGGGACTGGCCGCGCCGGCCCGCTTTCCAGAAGATGCGCGCGCCGCGCGGCCAGTGGCCCGGGAGTCTGGGGGCGGAGTTCGGCTTAGGGACGCGGCGGTGGGCGTGCTGGAGAGGAGAAGGGCGGGCCTATGGCCCAGTCCCGAGCGGGTTTAGCCTACCGAGCCGAGCAGAAAGTGGCGGCCGGAGCAGCGCGGAGGGGTGGCTTTGGGATCCCCGGGGTCCCCGTGGTTCACACGTCCCCCCTGCCCTCCGTCAAGAACCTAAGAACCAAAGAAAATCCGTGCGCCTGCTTTGCAAATCTGGCTTCCAGGCACGTTGGTCCGGCCCTCACCCCACTTCCCAGCCGCCGGGTGGTCCCACGTCCCGTGGGGAGGGAAATTGAATGACGTTAGACGATGGTCCACAGCTGCCACCGCGAATCTCCTTTTGCGGCGACTTTAGTTCGGAAGTCAGCCCAAGGTGAGCGCAGTGGCTCGCAGTTTCCACTATCCCTTCTTCAGAAGCCGCGCCCGGCTCAGCACTTTAAAGAACTCACCATTGAGGTTTCTCCTGCGCAGGACCGTTGGGCACTGCAGGCCTTTCCTGTCCACACAACACGCCAATTTGAACCCCCTCTCCGCACCTGCAACCTGAGACCTGGTCAGGGAGGAGAAACCAAATAAAATGGGAACCTTTTCTTCTACTTTTGATCTCGAAACTCTCTAGTCAAAAGGCCCGAACCTATTCCAACCCTGCAGGCTGCTTCGCGGCATCATTTCCTCCTCCCCTCCAACCCTGGGCCTGTATGGCTCCAGGGTGCTCCCGGTCACCCTACCGGTGAGCAGTGCAGCGAGGGCGGCCCTGGCACGTCACTCCTTCCGGGCCCTGCACCCCCAGCTCGCAGGGAAAGGCAGTGACCTTCGAGGACATGGGCCGGGCAGCGGAAAGGTGGAGAGAGACGGACGGGTACAGCGTGTGGCCATGGTACCGAGCTTCCGTTTGGATTTCATCTACCGTGGTGTCAAGTTAAGATTCTGGCTTGATCTTGCCTCGAGTCACTGGTTCTTGAACCCACCCTCAAGAATGCGTGGCCACGAGGGTTCACACTTCCTAAGTACTTGGACCCCACTTTCAAATGAATCCATTTCATCTTAGAGAATCAAAAGAATCTCCTTGAAGCGCTTTGGGAGTCCTGCTGGGGGTGAGCAGTGTTCATGGGAGAGGGCTGGCCTTCCTGCAATGGAAGGCTGTGCAGAGGCTGGGAGACCGTGGGAGGTTCCCTTCCCTCCTTCCCTCCTGTCGAATCTGGCGTTCTCCTTCCTCCCCCTCCCAACCTCACTCAGTTGCCTCTGGCTGGGCCAGAGCTTGGTGCTCGAGCCCTGGGATTTCTCTGTGGGATCCAGGCTGGCCACCAGACCTGCTTAATCGTGTGGGGTTCACAAGGCCCAGGCTTCTTGCGAGGAGGACGGTGCAGTCTGCCAGGCTTGGGAGAGAGACTAGAAAAGCCTCTCTGGATTCTGTGGAGGACCCGCCTTGGGCCTCTCTGATCTTTGAAAGGAGGAAAGAAGCTGAGAAATGCAGGGCACGCTAATGGAGAAAACACTGGGGAAGCCAAAAGATCCAGAGAGAAGTTGGGTGGGTGAGTGTGCGGTGAGGAGACACACACAAACACCTGCCGACTGACTGGGCCTTCTCGGTGACTTGCTCTGCGTGGGGCCCTGCACTCAGCCTGAGGGGCCATTCATTGCTACAGCCATCTCCCTGCCAAATGCGTCTGGGCCTTTGCTGCGTGAAGAACATCCAGAATGTCACCCTCATCCCCACCCCAGATTGGCTCTGTGGACGGATTGTGCTTCCCCCTCTCCCCCCACCCTGTACAAAAGAGCTCCTCCACGGGAGGTGAAGAGTGGGGCAAGGAGACTAAGCCCCAGACCTCTCAGGGCTGCATCTGCCCACCCGGGGAGCCAAATGGATTAGCATCTGGGCTAGTGCTGGCTCTGAGCCCACAGAGGAGGGGACCTGCAGGGAGGGACCTGTCCTCAACGAGGTTCTGGCCGGAGCTTGGTTGTTCACCTGAAGTTGTGAGAGAGACCTCAGTAATAGATGACATAATGACATAAGGACACTGAGAAGGATCAGTGTGACGGGGGTGGGGGGGGTGGGGGGGTGAGGCCACAACCCCTATGGGCCTTGCCCTTCCCTGGACCTCAGATGAATAGCAACTGGAAGTCCTTGTTTCTCTCTTTACCCCTCTGCCCAGCACCTTTCCTTCATTCACTTCTGGAAATCCTGCAGAAATAAGTGGGTTGTCTCTCCTCAGAGAAGGCCAAGAGGAGTACAGGTGCGTCTTCTGCCTACCTGGATGTAGGTAGTTAGAGTGACATTCATTGGGTGCTTTCTGTGCGTCAGTCACAACCGGCCCTGGGTGCCTTGACTCTGACCTTTACAGTGACTCTGCCAAGTGGGGGATGGCTCTCCTATTCTACAGATGAGGCATAAAAGGCTGGGAGAGATTGTGTGACCTAGAGTGTCCAAGGTCACCCAGCCAATAAGTCACAGGTCAGGATTCAAATCTATGTCTCTTAGACTCTAGATTCCTGTGCTAATTCCACGGTGTCAGTAGCAACCAATATTTGCACATGTCTTCAGATAAATGTCTTTCCCACTCTTTCTCTCATTTGCTACCCCTCTTTCAGTGACTCTGTGAGCTGGTGTTATCTTCATTTTGTAAATGAGAGAATTGTTTCCCTGTAAGTTCAAGAGTCCAACTGTTAATATCGCTTCGAATGTCCAACTGTTAACATCCCTTCAGTTGTGCTGTTTAGAAAGTGATTTACTCTAGGGGACCAGAGATTGATGCCTTTCCCCCAAGCATGGGTTGCATGAAAGAGCGGGAACCTTCTTGGGGTTTCTACCATAGTTCAAGGCCAGGATGTCCAAGGCGGTGGCACAGATATTGGAGCTAGACTGTCATGTCTACCTTTTAGTATCTTGGGCAAGTTACCATTCAGCAATCTGTATTTTAAGTTTTCTGGTCTGTAACATGAGCATAGTAATGATACCCTTTTCTTTTCCGTAGTTAGTTTTGAGGCTTAAATGAGTTATGAGAATTTAGATCATGCACAGCGAATGGTAATTGCTACACCAGTGTTTGCTATTATGATTTTTATTTTGGATGGTCATGCCAGAGCACCCTGTAGAGGCTGAGTTGTGTGGACTGCCTCCTGAATCTGCCCTTCAGTGAGGATGCTTAGTGAGCTCAGCAGTTGGTGCCAGATCTCGACAGAGGCAGGACTCAGGACAAGAATACGGTGGGGGGTTAGGGGGTCGGGGGATGGAGGTTTTGGGGCTGTGGGGGGGGCTGCTCAGGTTATTACTGTGGCCCAGGAGAGGGTAATCATTGGAGCGCAGATTACTCTTAGGCTTTCACACCCCAGGGGAGAGGGCTGATGGGTCATTTTTACTCATACTGTACAACAGACTCTATTTCCAACCTGTAGACTTTGGCACCTCAAGGCAGTGCTGAAGCTGGGTGACCTAGGGAACAAGCGATTCCAAATTTAGCCAAGAAATCCCTGCGTGGAGATCTTCTTCCTTCTAGTAAAGGGAGAAAAAAGAAGATCCTGGGGGAGCCTACTTGGCCAGAAGTTGATGGCATTGGTGATGAATGTGTGTCGCATGTCCTCCCTCCCTCTTTGCACCGCCGCCCAATCAGAGCCGTGGAAGAGGGCGTGGCCGCAGGTCTGAGGGCATAGGAACGAAGACCTTCGGATCCTGCCCTTCAGTAGTTGCAAGGCACTGGGCGAGTGGCGATACTTCGCAGGACCGCAGTTTCCTCCTCTGTAAATGAGTGGAACGCTACAACGGGCCTCACACGCGCGGCGAGGATTCGGGGACCGAGCCCATCCAAGGCCCGGAGCACGTGCCTACCGCAGCGGCGCACCCCAGAAGCCTTCCGTGCTACTGTTGGCTCAAAAATGACGGGGGTTGGGGGACAGGCTTAACTGCGAAGACGTCTGGAGTTTTCTTTCTAAAGACGGGGGCCGATCCGCCCCTCCCATCCCTCCATCTAGGGAAGTGGGTGTGGGAAGGCCCACTATCAATCATCTCGGCTCTCTGAGCCACCGCCTAGTCGCAGGACCTGTGCCTTCGAAGGACATGGGGCGAGTCGCGTGGCGGGGTGGCGGGCGGGGGCGGGTGCAGGCCCGCCAGACGCTTGGCCAGGGGCCGTCCAGGGTCACCAAGAATTCAGAAGATGGGAGCCCGACGCGCACGGAGGAGCTCTCTGGGAGAGCTGGAGCCGCGGGGACACCCTCGGGGCGACGAGTGACAGAAAATCCGCAAGGACTCTCGAGAGGGACCTCGAGTTGCCTACATATCTCAGACGTGTCTTGGAAAAAAGGCAGTGCGGGACCTTCCCGGCCAAACCAAATGAAGTTGAGGGTTTTCAGAAACCCTGGATAGGGTGGCCCAACAGAGCTGGGCCCAGCAGGGATAGCCCCGGGGGACCCTCGAGGCACACTTCCTGCCGCTAAATGTCCCTCGCTGGGGCTGCCCTCCTCAGGTTCTCCGGAGTCCCGCCTTTGGTGCCCTTTGGTGCCGTGAGCATCCTTTCCTTTCCTATCTCGTGTTTGTTTCTTAGCTTCCTCCAGCCAAGCACTGAGGCTTTGACCTTCGCTGATGACTTTACCGTCCTAGGCCAGTTTTCTCATTTAAAATGAACGTTACAGTCCCTGCCTTGCAAGTGATTCATTTTTTTCCCCTCCTGTCCTCATTTGCTTCTTTTTAAATTTTTTTTTATCAAATTCCATACCAGATGTGCGTACTTGAGGTCTCCTCACCTCAGCCTTTTACCAACTTGCTCTTAATTCAAAAAAGGTTGACCTATTTATGAAAACTTTTCTTCAAATATGCAGATGGTTTGCTCCTTCCTTCTCCTTCTCTCCTCCCCCTCCTTCCTGCATCCACCCACCTGGGAAAATTGATAAGCCCAAATCCAGCCACTGTAACTTGAAAGGTCTGTACCTCCACCTACTACTCAGCAAACACTGAATTAACAGGGTTTGAGCGAAGCCATAACAAACCAGGTCCATGCAGATTAAGAGCAAAATAAAAAGCTCCCACGATTTATTACTGATTGATTTCAATTTAAAAGCCTAAAGCTTAAGATTCACTTCCAAGTTGTAAATAAAGTGCCACAGACCCAATGAAAGGTGCATGTTTCTAGGGAGGGGGATGGGAGAGAGGGTCACTTGATGATACCAGCCCTCTTTTATACAGGACTTAATGGGACGGGAGGCTTGTGGAAGGGAATGTGAAGGGCTGGCTTCCTACCTACAGGAGGCTTTGGTGGGAGGGCCAGGCTTTTTGGTGCCAGGTCAGCAGGCAAAGTGTCTTCAGGGTCACCGGGACGGTGGTGGTGGTGTGTGCACTCCCCAGGTCGGATGCCTCCTCTGGGCTATTTCTGTGATGCATGGCTCCAGAGCAGGTCCAGACAGGTGGGGAATGTGGTCAGTAGGAGAGGTGTGCAGAGTAGCCACCTTCTTGGACCCTCTCTTAAGGGGTTAGAGGTTCTGGAGACCCGGTGAGAGAACACGTGGCCGAAAGAGTAAAAAAAAAAAAATGGGGGGGTGGCTGTGGGGGGCAAAAAGGAGCTGGGAGAAATAATGACTTGGTTCTGGTGAGCACCGCCTTAGACCTTGCCCTAGGTCCTGTGTTTTGGAGGGTCCTGTTTTGCCCCAGCTCCAATGGTGCCCGATCCATAGGCGGGGAATCTAAAGAGCCAAGGAAGGGGACATGCTCATCTCGGATTCGTGGTTCTTAAAGTGGGATCCCAGACCAGTGGAATCAACATTATCTGGGAACTAAGACAAATGCAGATTCTGGGCTCCCAACAACGCCCTGGGGCCTAAGAGAATTTCTATTTCTAACAAGTGTGATGCTGTATGATGTGATGTTGACCTTGCAGATTTAGGGACACTTATAGGTTTAGTGGCCTTGAGAGCTACTACTCTACTATGGTGCCCCAAACTGTAGAGCCCTTGCCCAAAGAGCCCCCTTCCAGGGCCCGGGGAGCTGCTTCACTGGGTCTGTCCTCCTAAGAGTATATCTATACCCCTGATACACTCCTGGGAAGCTTGGACCTGTGGGCAAGTGTGTCCACAGTCACGCGGGCACTGCTTAAGCTGTGGGATGGAGCTGGTATGGACAGAGAAGGGGGCAGGTTACAGACTGCATCCTTTCCTTGAGCCTGGGAATTACCAGCTGGCTGGTCTTGCTAGAAAGATCATCAGATATCCCAAGGCTGCAAGTAAGTAGAGACCTGTCTTTATAGAAGCTTTGCTCTGTTTTGGCCATTCTCGGGGACCAGAGAGATGTGACTCAGCTGTAGAGACTAACCATTATTTGCCCACACTTTTTTTTTTTGAAAGAGTAAAAACCAAAGAAGGCTGATTTCTCCATGTTTCATGAGAAAGAAAGAAATAGATGACTCTTTACTCCTTCCTGTGCTCTCTAGTCAGTGACAAACTGTCTCAAGAGTTACGTAAGCAGAGATGGAAATGATTTCCTTATGGCGTCCATGTTTTATTCCCAGCAAGCCCTGCTAATACAGTTCGGACTGTATTCCCCATCCTTCCTACCCCAGCCGTTGCTGGTTGCTTTTAAACTCTAGTACCTGCCCTCTATTGGAGAGGCAATGGGGCAGTGAGGCTTAGGGGCGAAATGCTCTGACTCTGGAATTAAATAGACTTAAGTTTGGATCTCAGATTTTACCACTTACTAGCTGTCAGCCTTCAGTAATTAATTTCTCCAAACTTTGGTTTTCCCACCTGTAAAATGGGAACTACCTTACAGAACTGGTCTGTGCTTGTGGAAAAAGTAAGGGTGAAAACTCTCTCAATACTTAGCTGGTGCAGCAAATGCCTTTGGTCTGTCCCTCTCATCACATCCTTAGTTTGGGGAGAGAGAAATTTGAGAGGCAAGAAAGTGAAGCCTAAGGCAATAGGTCCAGAGATCTGGGTGGTAGCTGAAGGTTGTCAGACGAAGGTTTCTTTAAAGGAGGAGAAGAAAGTGTGCTGAGTTCCCACTGATTTTAATGTGACCCTGGTCGGTTTGAAGGTCTTGGCTTCCATAAATCAACCGCCTCCAGCGGTTTTTCCCTCTTCACCTCTCTAACCCTTCCCACAGCTCCATCTCAGGTTGGGACATGTGCCTTCGAGTGAGGTAGCCGGCGCTGCAGTCTGCCCAGAGCGGGGGACTGGGTGTGGCCGAGGCTCCAGGTCCAGTGCCCTGAGGCTACACCTGGACAGGCAGTGAGGGTCGGACCCGGGACCCAGTGACACTTTTACTATTGAAATCGAACCAAACTTTACTAGCTTCTGGGGAAAGCTGGGGGCTTTGGGGATTTTTGTATTTGCTGGGTTGTAAATATTTTATGAGAAGGCAGCCCAGGAAAATCTGGTTAGCTTTCTGCCTTGCACACTGAAGTGGAGTTGGCTTCATGCACAAATGCATCAAAAAAGAAGTCAAGTTGTGCCTTGGTCCCAAAGAATTCGTCTTGGATTTTAAAAGCCTGTTATTCCCCACCCCACCGCCATTATGTACCCTAAATATCTTTTTCTTATTTGTAACCAAAAATTTAATCTTCAAGATTAGTTCCAAAGCAAGATTTCAAGCTGGGTGGGTGGATAGAGGGGAGAATGTCACTGTGTGTGTGTTTTCTCCTAACTGATGTATTTTTCATTGATTGCAGGATCTTCTCAATGGATAGATGCCTGGGGGGCGTGTGTGTGTTCGTTTGCGCCCCTGCCCCCTCCCCGCTTCTAAAAGTTTTGTTGCTCTATTGTTTGTTGTTAAAATGGTGAATTTGGAAAAGCAAGCAAGCAAGCAACCCCATAGCAGATCTTCATTCTGTCTGCTTTGTGCTGGGCCTAAATACTTCAGCAAACGTGTCTAATGGCAGCAACCCGTGTCTAACGCCAGCTCCCCAGACCAGGGAGCTCTAAACTAGGGCTGCATCTTCAAATCATCTTGGAGCTCAAAAACAAAAACAAAACCCAAAATGAACAAACAAAAAACTAGCAAAACCCCAGTACCCAGACTCTGTCCAGAGACCTTGTTTCTGTTGGTTAGAGCAAGCCCTGGCACTGGGAATTTTTTAATTCTCTGGATGATTACAAGGGGCACCCAGAGTGAGAATGACCGCTGCGGAAGTTTCCAACTTACTGACCAGCATGTACTCCAGGTCAGGCACAGCTGTACCGGCTGCGGTTCGATGGGCAGGACGTGGCCCTAGCTCCTATGGGCCAGTGGAGGGCGGCGGGCAGGGTGTTGCTGGGAAGGACAGACTACTAAGGGGACAAATATAAACGGGGTCATCGTAGATAGATACCGGCTAAGTGCCGGGAGGATAATAAACCTGGCTCCTGTGATAGTGACCGAGGGAGGCTACTTTAGATCAGGGTGGTCGAAGATGGCCTCTCGGAGGAGGTGACATTTGAACCGAGACGTGAATGATGAGAACGAGCCAGCCAGCCGAAAGGAGGTCTGGGGGAAGCGCGGCCCAGGCCCACGACCACAAAGGGCACATTAGCGGTTACGCAGGCTCCTGGGGGAAAACCCGGGAGGCCGCCGCCGCGGCCGCCTCTCCAGCAGCCACCGATTTCCGCCCTCGGAGTCCGGGGCTGACGGGGGCGGGAGAGGGGGGGCGCCCTGCCCTGGAGCTCCCCCTCCCCTGGCTGCGCCCCGGCCGGGCGGGGAGCCGGGGTGGTCAGGCCCCGGGCTGGCCGAGCTGGACTCCCAGCCGGCCTGCCCCGCTCCCCGCCCTTCTCCTCCCGGGGGTGGCCGCAGAGCACCGGGCTGATCTCCCCCTTAAGTGAAACTGACTGTAATTATTTTTTATCTCGCAGACGATCTCTCGCACACTCCTCTCCGGAGACAGAAGTATTTGTTTGATGTGTCCACGCTCTCAGACAAAGAAGAGCTGGTGGGCGCGGAGCTGCGGCTCTTTCGCCAGGCGCCCGCAGCGCCCTGGGGGCCACCGGCCGGGCCGCTCCACGTGCAGCTCTTCCCCTGCCTGTCGCCCCTGCTGCTGGACGCGCGGACCCTGGACCCGCAGGGGGCGCCCCGGGCCGGCTGGGAAGTCTTCGACGTGTGGCAGGGCCTGCGCCAGCAGCCCTGGAAGCAGCTGTGCTTGGAGCTGCGGGCCTCGTGGGGCGAGCCGGGGGCCGGGGAGGCCGAGGCACGCGCGCCGGCACCCCAGCAGCCGCCGCCCCCGGACCTGCGGAGTCTGGGCTTCGGCCGGAGGGTGCGGCCCCCCCAGGAGCGCGCCCTGCTCGTCGTGTTCACCAGATCCCAGCGCAAGAACCTGTTCGCCGAGATGCGCGAACAGCTGGGCTCCGCCGAGGTCGCGGGCCCCAGCGCCGCCGGCGCCGAGGGGTCTTGGCCGCCGCCGTCGGGCGCCCCGGACGCCGGGCCTTGGCTGCCCTCGCCCGGCCGTCGGCGGCGGCGCACGGCCTTCGCCAGCCGCCACGGTAAGCGGCACGGAAAGAAGTCGAGGCTGCGCTGCAGCAAGAAGCCCCTGCACGTGAACTTCAAGGAGCTGGGCTGGGACGACTGGATTATCGCGCCCCTGGAGTACGAGGCCTACCACTGCGAAGGCGTGTGCGACTTCCCGCTGCGCTCGCACCTGGAGCCCACCAACCACGCCATCATCCAGACGTTGATGAACTCCATGGATCCCGGCTCCACCCCGCCCAGCTGCTGTGTGCCCACCAAATTGACTCCCATCAGCATCCTGTACATCGACGCGGGCAATAACGTGGTCTACAAGCAGTACGAGGACATGGTGGTGGAGTCCTGCGGCTGCAGGTAGCGGCGCCTCTCCCGCCGCCTTGGCCCCAGACCGCAGGGGAGGCCTGACTGCAGAGAGGCGGAGGAGGAGCTGGCCTCGGAGGAGGCAGAGGGTGGGGGAGCAGCCTGGACGTGCAGCCGGGTGGGAGAGGAGGAAGCTCAGCCTTCCTGGAACCTTCCACCTGCCAGCCCAGAGGGAGATACGGATTTTCACACCTTGCCTGGCCACCCAGGAAAAACAAGCCAAGGAGGATTTCTTTAGTTGTTTTTTTTTCCCCCCTTTATTATCGTGGCTTTGGATTTCCTTGTGTGCCTCACAGGTTTTGATAAGAGGTGGGGGGCGGAGAGACGCATACCTGTTTCTCAACAGCTCCATGGATTGAAAAATTTATAGTTTAAGAGGAGAAACAGTGTGGGAGGAAGAATCACCTTTGACCACGCCTTGGCTTGATTGTTTTCTACCCATGTAAAGAAGGTGGGGTTTTTGGGGGGGCCATGTCGTAGCCTGTGCCTAGTGACCTCCCAAGCAGAGAGTGTTAAAATAGAGGAATTAGCACCGAGAATAGGAATAGGAAAGCCAGGAAGGGCCCTGCCTTTGGAAGAACTTGCTTGTGTACCGGGCTCTGCCCTGGCCTCTCCCAGTACAGGGAGCTGGCAACCGGCATCTCACTCGTGGGGGCTCAGGTCACTGCCTTTACTGTTGCTTTTTCTGGTAGGGGAAAGGGGAACTGGTATGGATGGAATGACAAGAATGAGTCCAAGTGGAACCCCCTGAAGGATAATGAGAAACCACAAGGCCTGCCTCTGAGGGGGCTGACACGGAGGTGTATGAAGCAGGCTGGAGGTAACCCAGGAAAAGCCCTTCTGTGGTGTCTGTTTCTAATTGATTTCTTTGAGCAGAGTTTGCCAAAATTCAGACATCCCCTTTTAAGGGGAAGGTGATTTTCCAGTTAAACAAAAAGCGAGTAGGGCTGGGAAGCTATGTAACTAAGGTAAGAGATGCAGAGAAGGGGAAATGAGCCCAGAAGCAGAGAGTGAAGTCAGGAGGGGAGGTGGTGCCCCCCTTGGAAGGATGGGAAATGGGGGCCAGTCCAGAAGCAGGGAAGAGAAGGACGAAAGAGATTTCTTTCACATCTACGTTCCCTCCCCTCTCTCTAACATTCCTGAAAGATTACCACCAGCCAGCGATAGCCCAGGGCTCCCCCCAAAAGAATTGTTTCAGATTGTAATTACCAGTTAGGCAATGTTTTTAAAACTTAGTAATGAGAAACTGTGAAAAGAGCAAAGTGTTACATTGAGCTCGGGGTGGGAGATGGGGAAGGGACAGTGAGGAAGGAGGCAGGGGTGAATTCATCTTCCCGAAGGAAGCAGGAGAGAGCACAACGCAATTTAAATACCCACAATGTAAAGATTGTGGAACACATGAACTTTCCCCCAGCCTGCAACAGTATTATTTTCAAACATTGTCCATAAGTAGGCCCTTTGCAGAGTTAGTTTCCTTCTCATCTTTGACCATGAAATGGTTTAAACAAGGGAACTTGTACCAACCATTAAATTTTGTTTTTTTGTTTTTCCTAAGTGGTTTTGCTCTCTCAGTCTAAACCTGTTGCTTGTTTGGTTCAGAGAACTACAAACTGTCCAAGAAAGGATGAGAATGATAATAAATGCTAATATAAAATGCTAAGTAAAAAAAAAAAGACTTGGCCAGGAGAAATAATTTAAAATGCACATTTGCTTTGGATGCACTGTTGTTCTGTTAAGGCTGTATATATTTGTTTATTTAAGGTGACTGAAAGTGCAAAGAGGAAGTGGATAGCATGCAATTCATCTTAATGTACAAACGTTATATGCACTCAAATGTTATAATTTCTAATATTTTTAAAGTTTATATTCGAGTTGTACAAAGTTAAGCATTAATCAGATATTTCATTCTTTCATAATGTTATCATTTTCTTAAATATTATTACAAAATTTTAAGTCTGTCTAATGGAGAGTTTTTTTAAACTGTCTACCTCACTATAATACAAGTATTTACAACACGAAAGTTACCAGAGGTCGATTTTATATTCAAAACATTTTTTACAGTACACTTTTCCTGGATGATACTCAATCTAATACTGTATTATTAAACTCATTTTCCCCCTTAATCACTCAGCCTGGTTTATATGGATCTATTTAGAAAAATCCTTTTCTCGAGGAACTACTGTATACCACAGTATTTTGGTCCAGTACCGGACTGAATGTCCGAAAAGGCACTGATGATTTAAATGTCCATCCCTGAGAGCACTGCATTTTTTCTTCATAACTCTTCCCTGAGTCTACATGAAATTTTCACCCACCAGATTAAAGCCAAATCCCTGTCAACTATTCGAGAGCGGTGCCGATAAGCCTGTAACTCATTCCAGCATCTCAAGACCCCAAGTAAGAAGTGGATTATTTTCTTGGTTTCTTTAATGTTGAAAAAAAGCTGTAAGTCACTTAAGCCAACCAAGCTGCCAAAAACTCCTCTTCCCATGAATGGCATACAGCAAGCAGAAGATACGCACTCTTTCTGTTTGTTCCCTTGCTGTAAATCAGACTTGTACTTGCTGTACAAGTCTGAGCCCTCACTGTATGTCAGGTCCAATGATATGCATGCATTATTTCATGCAAACCCCTCAGAAACTCCAAGAAGTAGGTGTCATTTTTATCCCCACTTCCCAGATGAGGAAACTGAGGTGCAGAGAGTTTAAGTAACTTTTTGGTGGTCATCCAGCCAGGGTATGGTATTTAGCTCTTAAACCTCATTCTTTCGGACTCTAGAGCTTGAAGCGTTAACCACTGTGCAGTTCTGCCCCAACATCGTCTACCTGCTCTCCAACTGGTGGCGAAATATCAGCGGGGGAATTTTCAATTAGTCACAATCTTGGGGGCTGGGTGAGCTGTCACAGCAGCCACCAGCGTCGCTTACATTTTTGGGATATGTGACTGCTGGGAGGTGGGAAGCTGAAATATGGGTATGGATTGCAAAGCTCAGTGAGTTCTGTGCTCAGGCTTGCCTCTGGAAACTCAGAGTTTTAGGTCATTGGTGGGCCTCTGTAGAGTCTCTGCAGTTTTCTGGAACTGCCTGGGTGTGGTTTTGTGAGTTAGGGTTCTCAGAATAATGGTCAATTTACAAATAAGTTATGTTTCAATAGACTGGTTGTAAGCCCTCCGTGTAGAACTGAGAAGCGTTTTCCTGTGGAAACGACGTTGGTTTGAGGTTCCAGGTCATTTTGCATAAGTTTTATTTACCCAAATGGAACTTTTTAATAAAGCAACTTTGACTTCTGGACTTGGGGAACAGATAATCACCTGGGAAAGAAAAAAAGAGGCTCTTGCTCTTCTCTTTCCTGGGTGGAGGCAGTTTTTGAAACAGTTGAGAATTCTTTGCATTTTCCCATCACTCTTTCTATATCCCTCACCCAATTCCGCAGCCTCCCGGCTGCCCCGGGGACTCCCAGCCCTACACTGTAATATGTCCCCACTCCAGAGATTTCCCTTTTCCATGTAAGTATTTCCAGCCCCAAAGTTATTTTGCCCTCTTCCCTCCATCAGAAAGTTTATTCCTTCGCTCAGATGGTAGGAGAAACACAATCTGATTGAATTACATGAAGATGTAAATATCTCCTAGCTCCTTAGCCTTGGAGACATTTGCATTTTAAGAAAAGAATCTTGGTTAACTCAGATTTCTTGTGAGTGATGTGAAAGACAATATGGAAGATTCAACACTCAAGCCACACACAATTTGGAGAGTTGAATGTGAGCTTGGCCCCAATGATACAGGGTGAGTGGAAAGTCTTTCCAGCATGAATGTTTTGAGGTCCCCTAGGGTATATTTTGAAGAGACTATTTATAGCTAACCTGTTTTAAAAATTAATATCCAATATATTAAAGCAAAGCATTTAATGACTTAATTGTTTTTTCTAAAGCTCTTAAGTTTAATGAATGTAGGCCCCATAAAGGGTTTGTTGCCCTTGATTTTGCATCCGAAAGAACGCGCAACACACAGCATACACTCACTAAATATCCTGAATGAATAACTTTACAAATCCTATTTTGCTTGTTAATCTAATCATTTTAACAAGCAAAATAAGGCTCTAAGGGAGCCTTAGATTTATGTCTCTTCACCTCAGGTTGAATGGATCAACCTCCCTTAATCAATTCTGGTTATAAACCTAGTTAATAAAATTCCTTTAAATATTGTATTGCTTTTATCAATTTCATATATTCAAATTTCTTTTAAAGCCCTTCAAATTTCACTAACAGGGAAAACCTTCCTATGTAAACCACTCCAGGTAAAGCTAATAAATTAAACTTCTTAAGATGACGATTCTTAAGTTCTAGTAAACATTTCAATACTGTTTATGTCATTTAGCTTAACATCAGGAATCTAAAATTGATTACTCAATTACACATTTAAATTGATTTCAGAAGGGTAACCTGTTAGATACCTTAATAAACATTTTTTAAAGCTTGCAAATATTTTATATACCAAATATATACAGACTGTCTCATGGATTAAAAAAAAACCCTGTTTTTGACTTAGTACAACAGCACTGATGATTTAGATTCAATTTACTTAATTTCCATGGGTTAAAAACACTAACCTTCTCCTGAAAACTACAGTGTCATACACAAGGTGGGGAAACCATCTCAGCAGACCATGCTGCAAATGTACCATAGGCTTCAACTGAGAAAGGAGATGGATTCTCCCCCAGGACAGTGACCACATGCCAACTCCCTTTTAACACTCACTGTACAACATGAACCCAAATGCCTATACTTTATGAGTTAGTCTCTCTTGGTTTTGAGATAGGTCATTAACTCATTTTCCCTCCTGATTTGAGTAAATTGAATTCCACATTCCTCATTAAGATTATAGCTAACTTTCTTCATTGATCAATTGGATTTCACATTTATTTAATGATCTTAGGACACAACTTTGTTTTCACCTTTGGCTTTAAAATTACTTTACTGCCAGGGCTCCTGGGTGGCTTATTCAGTTAAATGTCTGACTCTTGGTTTTGGCTCAGGTCATGATCTCAGTGTTATGGGATCGAGCCTGGAGTTGGGCTCCAAGCTCAATGTGGAGTCTCCTTGGGATTCTCTCTCTCCCTCTTCCTCTGCCCCTCCCCCTGCTCATGCTCTCTCTCTCTCTCTCTCTCTAACATAAAATAAAATCTTAAAAAAAGAAATAAAATTACTGACGCTTTACTGAATTAGTCTGCCCTTACATAATTCTTCCACAGCCTCTTCCAACCTATTCTCTCTGGTAATCAGCATTCTGTATTTTTTTTCCCTGGTAACCTTCCTTTGTGGAAGAGCTACAGCTCTTACAGATATTAAAATGGTGTCTGACAAAATCTGTACATCCCTTGTTCTGGTCTAGTTCTGTGGCCATGGTAGTAAAATCGTGTTAGTGAAAACGCAGCCCCTCTGCTTGAGGAGCTCATGGCAATATTATTATTACTACTACTATTATCTTATGAGGTAATCTTTATGAAAACTCTAGTTATTATCACTCTGCTTGACAGATGAGAAAACTGAGGCTGAGCCAGGGTCAGCCACTTGCTTGAAAGGAGTTAGGACGGAATCTGGCTGGATCTGGAGAACGTTCCTATAAGTTTCCAGAGCATACCAGGCATTGTGTGAGGCTCTGGGAAACTTTACACATTGAACTAGAGATAAAGGAAGTTCCAAAATTGAGTTCCAGGACTAAAGGTTGACTACTGTCTTTATCTATATTCTATATAGGTACATATATTCTATATATATTCTCTCTATATATAAATATATATATAAATATATATATTCTATATATATTTTTTATAGCTTCTTCCTTTCCTTTCCAACTCACAAATTTCCTGAAAGCTTCATCCGCCTTTCTCCATAACTGTTGAGGAAGCAGGGAGAATAGGATTCAGCTTGAGGGATGGGGAAACACAGCCATGAATTTTCTACCATCCAGATATCTGAAATTATCAAGGATGCAATGCTAACCCTTCCAAAGAAGTCCAAACTTATTAGGAACAAAATGTGTTTGATTTAAAAGGTTTAATAAATATTTGTTATGTATTAGTGTCATCACTGACTAAAGGTGGAACTCACCTGATGTAACTGAGAATGATCACGTGAGTGGAACTTAGAACCTCTTGATGCAACTTTGCTTTTGAAAATTTGTATTTCCAAGTGATTATTCTTCTACTTCTATTGGAAGTCCTTAGTCATGATACTGATTCAGTAACCAGAATGTGAGACTCGTTAGTATACTTTTTCACCCATAAACAGCCAGGAAACCAATAGTATGTGTCCAGGGAATTTTAAAACAAGTTTAACAGGATTATTTACTCTTGACCTAGGGCAATGACCAAATGGGGTGACATCTGTGATGTGATTTGGCCATGCGCAGCTCCATGTTTGGTTGTCTCTCTTCGGTACAGAGAGAATCCCACGTCTCTGTCCAGAAGAAAGACCTGATGATTTCCTCGTGATTACCAACTGACATAAACAGCCCGTTGTGCACTAATCTTTTCTTTTTTTAAAATTCTTGATTTGATCCTGACTTTGTCTGAATTTTTGTAAGTTCTCAGGAAATGATGGGTTCAAATTTGTTGGAAGAAAGGGGCTGTTGGACTGCCAAAGGTCTTCCCTCCCTTCCTTTTAATTTGGTCAAACTAATAGAGTCATTTCCACAAGGGAGTATTTACCTAAGTTGAGATAGTCTTTAAAGACTTGGAGTTTCAGTTTTAATTTGGAGACTTGCCTCATCTCCAGTTTTTTTTTTTTAAAAGATTTTATTTATTTTTTTGACAGAGAGAAAGACAGCAAGAGAGGGAACACAAGCTGGAGGAGGGGGAGAGGGAGAAGCAGGCTTCCTGCTGAGCAGAGAGCCCGATGCAGGGCTCGATCCCAGGACCCTAGGATCATGACCTGAGCCGAACGCAGACGCTTAATGACTGAGCTACAGAGGTGATCCTCATCTCCAGTTTTACACCTAAAATCTCCGATGAGTTGAGCATACCTGGAGATAATTAGCTCTTGAGTTATATTTGTATTTTTGCCCTTATTAGTGGTTGAGGTTTACTGGGCACCACGAACATTCAAATCGTGGTAGAAGATTTAAATTTATTCAAGACCTTTGGTTAGAGGGCTCAGTTCATAGTTTATTCACACCAGAAAGAATTTTAATGTTGCTTACTTTAAAATTGCTGTCCAGAGAAAATGGACATTTACCTTCTGAGAATGTTTGGTTTAGGCTTAAACAAAACTGTATGTATTCATTCTAGATTTCAACTCTTGCCCAAACCTGACTGGTGCAGTTGGTTGGGAATGGGCTGCTGATGAGCAAGAACTTCTGCTATTGCAGTGAACAAATGGTTCTTCAAAATAAATAGATAATAATTTCATTAAAAAACCATTTTCTGATTTCTAAAGATTCCTTTTATTATTTGGAAAGTGATTTCTGAGAGCTTTGGTAGTTGTTGTTGCCTAAGTGTCAGTGGGAGTGCCTAGAATTGAGCATTGGAACAGCATCGTGGTTAAAACCTGTTTGAGGCATGATCTGAACAACCACCGTATCTTCAAATTCCTCCAAATCTTTGAATTTGGGCTGTTTGTCCCGCAGTCAGGTACAGAGACAGGCAGACCTGGCTCCTTCATAACAGTGTCTCCCAGTCTCTTGATGTGACCCAGGCTATGGGTGCTTATTGTACAATGATGTTTGCTGGGTCTGTGTATGTAGGTCCACCCTTGTTTTCTAGCAGGGAAGTAGCGAGGAATTTGTACCTTCCCTAGAAATTCAGGAATGTGAGGGAGACATCCTTAGGGCAGGAATTTTGCTCACTCTTGCTGGAATGTTGGTGGCTTTTGTGGTTGGTGGAGAGATTTGATTCTCTGCATAGTTACATAATGTTACAGACAATAGTGGTGGTAATGGTGGTTGTAGTGTCAGTCATTTTAACCATTAGTTATTAGAGATAACGTTTTGACAATAAAAGATGGCTGTATCACTTAGGCCTTTGTTCAGTTTTATTTAATAGAAACCTCGAGGTAAGAGTAGCTTAAATTTAAAAAGTTCAGTTTTCACACATAAAAAGAAAAAGTTCAATGGTAGGCAGTCCAGGGCTTAATAAGTGTTCCACAGTGTCTTCAGGGCCTGAGATTCCTATCTTTCTGCTCCACCATTCTAGTTCATAGCTTTCATATTCAAGGTTACCTCATGGTCCAAGATGGCAGCTGAAGTACAACCATCACATCCCACCTGCAGGCAAAAAGAAAGAGGAAAGCCAGAAGGAGAAACAAGGGCTTCTCCCAGCTGGATCAGCTTCCTTTAAGCAGCCTTCCCAGAAGTCCCAAACAACATTTCTCTTGATTTTTCATTGGCTAGAACATACCCACCCCTGGCTTCCAAGGAGACTAGGAAACGTAGTCTTACTCAATAAAGCATATGATTTTTTTTTTTTTTTTGGTTAGGCAACAAGTAGCGTAGGGTTTTAAGGCATGGACCCAATCTTATCACTTACACCTCCTCTTCCCTGAAGGTGTCCTAACCCTGAGAGCTCCTCACCGAGAGTACAGTTAGCTACAAGGGAAAACAAGTGTCCCTACAGTAATGGTGGAGAAGCACAGGCCCGCCAATAAAAGCTCGACTAGACAAACAAGCTGAGGCTTGGAAGACAAGGCTTTTGGTCTCTCCCTCCAGAAGATGTCTGGATCTATAGAGCACACTCTGATCTAGAGACTTCAGTATAGAAACAAAGGTTAAACTGAAAGAAGAGGAACTGAACAAAGGTTAAACTGAAAGTTCGTATTAAGGGAAGTATTGACCAAGCAGAGTAGGAACTCCTCCTGGGAGAAGGTGGGAGGTAGAGGGTAGAAGATCCCATCTGGTCCTTAGTATTCCTACTGCAGGTGCTCGTGTTAGGCCGAATGTGTATCTAGACTTAGATACTTAAAAATGTATAAATAATCCCATTATTATACACACACACAAATATTCTGTATCTTTATACATTCCTTGTGTATATATAATATACTATATAGTCTTACAACTCTGAGCTCTGCAACCAATGAGCCTTAAGGATTAAGGTGTGCTTAGATATTGGGCTTGGGGAAGCCAAAGTCTATAGCAGGTCACTCCTACCCAAGGGCAGATTCTTCTATTTGCCCCAGTGTGGTCCACAAACATAATCACTTTCACTGTGAGCTCTGGCCTCTCAAATGCTGTAAACTAGTTTATCTAGGCAATCTCATGGTATGTGTCACAAGAACATCACTTTCGCTGTCATTTATCAGTGATGGAAAATAAGTAAAAACTCAAGTTACTCTGTAGGCATTAAACCCCATTTATTCTGACTGAAATGAAGTGCTGACCTGGGCTCTTAATCAGTGGATAGAGGTAAGAACTAGTCTGGGTGACCATAGTGAAGAACCAAAGCCTCCTTAGCCTCCAGATCAAACAAGTTCAAGGAGATAGATGAGAAGACCAGGTTATTCCAAGAAATTATAGTTGGCTCTTGAACAACTTAGGAGTTAGGGGTGCCAATGATTAACATATATTTTGTATGTGATATGTATTATCTACTGTATTCTTACAATAAAGTAAGCTAGATGAAAGAAAATGTTAAGAAAATTATAAGGAAGGGAAAATACATTTACAGTGCTATATTTATCAGAAAATGCCCACATGTAAGGGGACCCACACAGATCAAACCCATTATTTAAGAGTCAACTACATAGCATTATGATATTTGTGACATTTTCTGCAATAAAAAAAAAACAAAGCAATATTTCACTACTCGGATGTTTCCAGGGGGGTTTTGTGAGGCTGAGCCATTCAAATGGCTTTTTTTTTTTCTTGCCTCACACCTTAAACATTCTACACTGTTCATTATTTACCACTAATCTTTATTCCACAGATGGGTAAGATGGTAAACAACATGAATGTTAACAGGTGAGTTCCTTTCATGGACCAAGCCTTGAGTACCCAATAATGTCATGTATTATTTTGCTTCCTAAAGGTAGATTACAAAACAAATATTTCTTTTTTTTGTTTAAAGATTTTATTTATTTGTTTGACAGAGAGAGAGCACAAGTAAGCACAGTGGTAGGTGGAGGGAGAGGGAGAAGCAGATTCCCTGCTGAGTGGGAGCCCGATGTGGGGCTGGATCTCAGGACCCTGGGATCATGACTTGAGCTGAAGGCAGATGCTTAATGACTGAGCCACCAAAGCACCCGCAGGACACATATTTCCTATAAAAAGTATGCCCAGGAAGATACTCAGAAGCCAGTTCAGGCTCTGTGAATGTGGAGTGGTCTATGACTGGTCATGGAACCAAATTACAGAGCTTCTTTTGAGAGTATGTATGGTCTGAAAGCATGGACCATAGATAAAGATAAAATATAGAAATACACACACACACACACACACACACACACACACACTTAATGCTCTTACAGAGCCTTTTCAAGCTTAGCAAATGACCTGATATGTAAAAAGTTAAATGTTATTATTTTTTTTAGGATAGATTTTTGAAAGCTAGGTTAATTTTTGACTGGCAATAGAAATGATAGTTCAAATGAGCCTCTAGTAAGGGACATCATTCATTCCTTAAGGATTTGTGACTTTTGGAGCATCTATCATTGGCTAGGTGTTATACTTGGCACTCAGAATACAGACTTAAATAGGAAAGTCTCTGTAAAAGAAAAGACTTGCTAAAATCATTGCAACACAACATGGGGAGTATTGTTCAAGATTTAAACATCATGCTGCAGAGGAGAAAGCAGAGCTCCTTCACAGAAAAGTGTCATTCCCTTGAGCTTTTAGTGAGCCATTCACCCTGATTGGTAATCTCTCACTCTGGTGAAGTGGGTTGCCACGTTAGTGTGCAAAGTGCGATTACAAAATTACTTTTTATCTCTACCTAAAATGAAATAGCCCTTTGAAGAATTGAAGTTTTGACACACATCTTATTAACCCCACTCACCTGGGCTTTATATTTTAGTAAGCTGTCTTAAATGTTATAGAGTGGGCAGTGTAATAAACCTTGCTATGTTATCTTGGGTAGAACAAACTCTGAGAACAGATATTCAGATGAGCCAATGCAGAGAATAGGTGTGTCAATAGGGTCAAGTTCATCTGCATAACACAGAAAACCCCAAATAACAGTGGCTCAAACCAGAGAGTTTATTTCTCCCCTATAAAAAAGTTGGAATTGGACATTTCAGGGTTGATATGGTGATTTCTTAGATTTTATCTTCAAGTTTGCCACATAGTCCAAGATAGCTGCTGGGGCTCCTGTCAGCTCATCCATGTTCCCATGGGCAAGAAAGAGAAAGAAGGAAAGGCAAGAAGGGTGCACTCCCATCCTAGCAGTGTCAGTCATCTTTATGGTGCCTTTATGAAGTTTCACATAACCTTTAGCTTGTGTTATCTCATCGACTAGAACTTAGTCACAAGGCTTCACCTGGTTACAAGGGAGGATGGGAAATGTAGTCTTGCTTGGGCACAATACTGATGGAAATAAAGATACTGGCAGTCTCTGAGATAACAGGCATGAAAATAGATTACCAGGATATAAGGTTTTTAAGAGGAGTGTTGGCCTAACATGATACAAGGCATATATGAAATACCCATAGTTAACATCATACTCAATTGTGGAAAACTAAGAGCTTTTCCCCTAATACTGGGAGCAAGACAAGAATGTCCACTTTTACCACTTTTATTCAACATAGTATTGAAAGTCCTAGTCACAACAATCAGACAAGAAAAAGAAATAAGACACATCCACATTGATAAGAAAGAAGTAAAATTTTCACTTTTTGCTGATGACATGATACCGTATATAGAAAACCCTAAAGACTCCACCAAAAAACTACTAGAACTAATCAATGAATTCAGTAAGGTCATATGATATAAAATCAATCTACAGAAATCTGTTGCATTTTTATATACTAATAACGAAGTAGTAAAAAGAAAAATTAAGAAAGTAATACCATTTGCCATTACACCAAAAATAATAAAATACCCAGGAATAAACTTAACCAAGGAGGTAAAAGACCTGTATAAAATACCGATGAGGGCGCCTGGGTGGCTCAGTGGGTTAAAGCCTCTGCCTTCAGCTCAGGTCATGATCTCAGGGTCCTGAGATTAAGCCCCACATCGGGCTCCCTGCTCAGCAAGGAGCCTGCTTCCTCCTCTCTCTTTGCCTGCCTCTCAGCCTACTTGTGATCTCTCTCTCTCTCTGTCAAATAAATAAATAAAATCTTAAAAAAAAACCACCGATAAAAGAAATTGAAGATGATACTGACAACTGGAAAGATATTCCATGCTTATGGATTGGAAGAACAAATAGTGTTAAAATGCCCATACTACTCAAAGCAATCTACAGAGTTAATGCAGTCCCTCTCAAAATATCAACAGTATTTTTTAAAAACAGAACTAGAACAATCTTAAAATTTGTTTGGAACCACAGAAGATGCTGAATAGCCAAAGCAATCATGAAAAAGAGGAAGAAAACTGCAGGCATCACAATCCCAGATTTCAAGATACACTATGAAGCTGTAGTAAGCAAAACAGTATGATACTTGCAGAGAAACAGACGGGCAGATGGATAGAACAGCATAAACCCACGGTTATATGGTCAATTAATCTTTGACGAAGGAGGAAAGAATAGGTAATGGGAAAAAGAGAGTCTTTTTTAAAAAATGGTGTTGGGAAAACTGGACAGTAACACGCAGAAGAATGAAACAGGACCACTTCCTTATACCAAACACAAAAATAAACACAAAATAGATTAAGGGCCTAAAGGTGATGCTTGAAACCATGAAAATCCTAGAAGAGAGGACAGGCAGTAATTTCTCTGACATCAGCCATGACAACATTTTTGTAGATATGTCTCCTGAGGCAAGGGAAACAAAAGTAAACATAAATGATTGGGACCACATTAAAATAAAAAACTTCTGCACAGCGAAGTAAATAATCAACAAAGCTAAAAGGCAACCTACTGAATGAGAAGGCATTTGCAAATGACATATTCAATACAGGGTTAGTATCCAAAAAACATAAAGAATGTATACAACTGAACACCAAAAGTCCACAAACATTCCAATTTATAAATGGACAGAAGATACGAATAGACATTTCTCCAAAGACAGACATCGGATGGCCAATAGACATACGAAAAGATGCTCAACGTCGCTAATCCTCAGGAAATTGAAAATCAAAACCACAATGAGATTACGCCTGTCAGAATGTCAGATGGACTGATAAAGAAGACAGATGGATGGACAGATCTATCCGTGGATATCCATGGATAGATGGACACACACACACACACACACACACACACACTGGAATATTACTCAGCCATAAAAAGAATGAAAGCTTGCCATTTGCAACAACGTGGATGGATCTAGAGAGTACAATGCTAAATGAAATAAGTCAATCAGAGACAAATAGCATATGATTTCACTCATATGTGGAATTTAAGAAATAAAACACACGAACAAAGAAAGAGACAAACCAAAAAACAGAGTCTGAACTAAAGAGAACAAACTGGTGCTTACCGGGGGGGGGAGAAGGAGGGGATGGATGAAAGGCATCAAAAGTACACTTATGATCAGGACCGAACATTGTACAGAACTGATGAATCACTATATTGTACATCTGAAACTAATATAACTACACTTGACTTACTAAAAAAAATAATAAATAGAAAAAATAGAATAAGATAAAAGACAGTGTCGCATGGATTCTCCCTAATAGTATGGGATGTGTTAATGGGAATAGAGAAGCAGAGGAGCCCGCCATGGAGGGTACGTTATCAAAACAAACAAACAACCCCCAAAACCAAAAACCAGAAAAAGTTGCCTATTTTTCTCAATTACGAGGATTTATCTTGAATATCATTAAGTGGCATTATATGGTATGCAGTTAAGATATTGCTTTCTTGGGGCATCTGGGAGGCTCACTTGGTTAAGTCTGACTCTTGATTTCAGCTCGGGTCTGCGCTGAGGGTTGTGAGTTCAAGCCGCGCATTGGGCTCCTCCTTAGGTGTGGTGCCTACTTAAGAAAAAAAAAGATATTGCTTTCTTGAATTATCTGGAAAATTATGATCTTGTGAGGAGAGAAAGCACTTGTCATGGGAGATGAGGGCAGAGCGTTCACTTCTGTGCCCTAAAGAGCAGCGGCAACTGGTTTCTCATTTGACAGCGATGGAAGGGTTAATGCATCAGTGCCAACCCAGGGCTGGAAGATGAAAACCAGTAGGCTGGGATATTATTTTTATTGTGTTGACACAGATGCATTTTCGTAAAGATTTATAAGAAACTTTTAATTTTTCAAAATACTCTGCCTCTTGCTTTTCAAATTCCATTTTACTTATGTATGTGTCATCTACCCTATGGCCTCACCGGGGGAGAACACAACAAAAAATATTTCTCTTTTCTTTGAGGTTTTACATTCACGTGGAACATTTTTCCCGAGTCAATAAATCGTTGCTTACCAGGGAGGGTTCCCCAGAGGCACCGATCTTCAGAAAATTGTGGGAAATTTGGGCAAACCAGTCATCATTCATGAAGAGGGAGCAAACAAACTGAACCTATTAACTTCCAAGAGAAGCAGGAGGATTTGCATGATAATATCACCGCTACCAATAATAATAAAAAACAGCAACTAATATAGACCACTTGCTCTGGGACGTAAGCAATGCCTAGTGCTTTCCACACATTCCGAGTCTCCCCCACTTCCTCCTCTCTACTTGTACTAGTCCCAGCATAGGGACAAGAAAACTGAGGCTCAGAGAGGTTAAATAAAATGCCTGTGGGCACAGCCAGGAAAAAAAAAAAAAGTTGGGACCCATACCAGGCAATCTGATCTCAAAGTCTACAGCACTTTCAACCACTGTGTAATATTGTCTCACAAACATCCCCAGAATCTGCTCCATCTCTTATCACCGGCAAAGCCTTGGATTTGCTGGGAGAGAAAAAATGCTTGAAATCTAACTGGGCTCCTTTAGTATCTGTTTTGACAGCCGAAATTAATTGTCCATTTTCTGAGCACTTTTTGGCAGCGCTCTGTCCTGACCCGAACTGCCGTGCCCTTCCTTTTCGGCTTGGCGGGGCTCCCCGGTGTCGGTGTCGGGCTGATGGGGAGCGGGGTGGGCCGCGCTCTCCAGCCCCGGTGCCTGGCAGGCTTGCAGGCTTTGATGAGAAAGGAAGCGATTGTTCTCACTCCCTGGAGTTGCCGAGGCCGGCGGTGGGCACTTTCAGACTCTCTGATTAGAACGAAAGCCTCACAAAGCTGATTAAACCAAATGTGATAATTGAGTGGAGCCTATCTCCCATCTTTGTGTTGGTCTTGCCAAAGTAAGAGGAACTGTCTTTCTCACACTCCACCTCAGCGTCCTCCCGGGAAGGGAGAGCGGTCCTTCCTCTGTACTTTCCCTCACTGCTGGCCAGAAGAGGGAGCTGGTTCGGCTGGAAGGTGAGAAATGTTCACGCACATGTCCGAATGGGCCACCATGGGCAAGTGACTCTTGCTTTTCGGACTAAAAATATTTGCTAAATTGAAAAATGTTACTGAGAACAGAAAATTATCAATATTTTTTTTTCTTGTAGCTCTGAGCCTCTAAGTACTGTTTTGGGCAACTTTATGTTGAAGCAAGCAGAAGCTGCCCCCAAAAGTGCATTAATAATTATGTGAGCGAGCCCTTAACGTCTTTGATACTGTTATTGTCGAGATACGCATGCGCTAGTGTTTGAACTGCAGAAAGCGTGAGTCCTGAGTGCAAGGTACATATAGGGTAAAATGCGAAAGAGACTGTGTGGATAAACACCATCCTTTCCACTGTCCCCTCTTTATTTTCTCTGTGTTTCTCTCTTGTAAATAACATAGGATGCAAATAAATGGGGAGGTCGGTGTTTGGCAGAATACAAAAATGTATTCTGCCCTGATTCTTCACCATCATTCCAGGCGAAGGGGACCTTCAAGTTGGGTTTTAATTAGGAGGAAAAAAAGTAAATTGGAACTGGAAGGGGAGGTCATTCTTCTAGGAGGGGACAGCCCAAAGAAGAAACAGAGAGGAAAATGAGCAAAGAACAAACGTCACCTGTGGCTGGTTGACATTGGATGGAACAAAGAATTTGCATCAGGGAGACTTTCAGCAAACCTCCTGAGGAGGAGAATGAATGTGATGCTAAAGGCAGGGGAATTGCTGGGAAATATCGAGGCTGGAATCAAGAGAGAGGAGATGATGCTGGCATGCTCAGATACCAGGGAAAGCATTCAGAACAGTGGATCCTGCTTGGGGGGGGTGTCAAGTACGAAGGGGGGCCCCATGTACTGACTGGCCAGGGAAGGTCCCAGTTTATACCTGCTGAAACTATTACTAGCTCCTTGGTTCACTGTCCAGGTATCCTGGTTTGGATGATAAGTTATACGGTTCCCTTAACCTTAGTTTCCATATGGTTCATGGTCAAGGGATAAATCACATACTTAGCTACACATATGGAAGGGGAGGGGTAGATTTTGGAGAGATTGCTATAAAACAATTGAACAGACAAAGCAGGATAACTAAAACAGTGAAAGCGACCTCAGTGGTGATTCTCCATCACAAGGGGACATGAGGGGGGCCGTAAGGGAGCAATGCATTGCTCCATGTGATAGCAAGATCCCCAGGGACGATGGACATGTATTCAATGAAAGTACTGAGCAAATAATACATACTTGGGAGGTGGATGAATTGTGCACAGGTGGAGGAAGCAGAACCTGATGTGAAGAAGGTGAGATCAAAGCCCAAGAGGGAGCTCCCGGAAGCGGAAGTGATTTTCCAGAGAAAAGATGTCTAGGAAGAAGTGTGGAGAGCTCTGTGGATTCTTGCTCCTGGCTGGGCCAGAAATAGTGGGGAGAAGAGGAAATAGATGATGGTTTGGGGAATGAAAGAGACGTAGAGGAGAAGGTGAAGCTTCAAGAACGGAGGCACGGTGAAGATCTCACCTGCGGTGTGTGCCAGGCGCCATGCGAGGAAGAAGAGACAGAGCGGAGTGATGCATGGAGGCAGCCCTCGTCGCGTTCACGGTCTGGGACTCCAAGACAATCACCAACAAGCAGTTCCAAATCAAAGGGATGATGTTGGAGGAGTACAGTCAGGAGGGGCTTAATCCGGCTGCAAGGTGGGATGAAGGTCCTGGGGGGGAGGGGCCAAATTGTTGGAGATGAATGATGTGGGCCTCAGAGAAAGATTAGGAATTTTCTAGTCGTGGGAGTGGCAGGAGGGAGGATGAGAACTTTGTTCCAGGTGGAGCCGTCAGGGTGAGCACATGCTGGGAGGTGCCAACTGGAGTGCAGGCTATCTGTCGGATTAAGACCACAGATGAGGGCATGTGAAGAGCATCCTGGGTTCAAAGCTAGTGCGTGTCACTTTTGTCCCGCAGCTCACCAGGAAGACTTGTAAGAGAAGGGGAGTGTCTCAAAAGTGAACTCTGAGCACTGGATGGAAGGACAGATTGAAGGAAGGTGAGACTGGATCAAGGGAGAGGGTGAACTGTGAGAGAACTCTTGCATGGCGGAAGGACCAGAGAGGAGTGGAGGGAGCTGAGGGACACCTGCACGGACTGTCCATCTGTTCACAAGGTCTGCAGGGCGGTGTGGATGTAGAAGGCGAGGGAGAGAGAAGACGCAAATATTTTGACTACGAGGAAATCTTTGAGAGGGTGGTGAAAGGAGGCAGCTCCAGATACAGAGCTTCAGGGAGGTGAGAAGCGAGTTTGCTGAAAGAAAGCAGAGACGGGTGGGGAGAGCCTAAGTCTAGAGGGGCTGAGATGGGGTGATAGTGTGGTGGAGAAATGGGGAGAAGGGTGGGGGCGGGCATGCTGCCAAGCCTGGAAGAAAGTGGTTAGCCCTATTTCCTGAGGTGGATGGGAGAAGCCTGGGTATATTTGGTTTTGATGGGGTTATAGAAACAGAAGGAAAAAGCTGTTGAACAATGAGGGAGATTTCTGTGCTCACTAGAAAAAGCAAACAGCTCCAGCCAATGTTCCGGCTCTGGTACTAGACTTACCATCAGAAAGTACTCTAATTCTTGCAGGTGACAGTGGTGAGCTCAAATTCAAGTGGAAATTGGCAGGGAGGCAGGAGAAGAAACATAGCTGAAGAGGCAGAGAGCTGCCTGGACAACATGGAACTGCCGTGTGTTTGACGAAGGGACCAAGGTATTAACAGAGCTACCAGTAGAGAAGGAAAGAGAAAGAGACGGAACGTATAGACTCGTGTGGGTGCAGAGACACAGGAAAAGACGAGATACCCAGAAAGCAGGTTTAGGGTGGTGGTGAGTGTTTGTTGGCTTTGCCACCTGACATTCATACCTACTTCTTGAAGTGAGAATGTCCTGAATTTGTTTGGGGGAACCACCCTTATTCAATGTTTAGCTCAAGTGCTTAGAGTTTAGTTGAGTCCACTGAGCTCAGCACTGGAATGTGAGGCAGGGTGCAATCCTACACATTGTATTTCACCCCCTGGGCATCGTGTATAGTACATGTGTATGCACTTTGCTCAAGTCGGAGCTAGGGAAGCTCAATGCTGGGATTCATCATTGAGCTATTGAGGGAGAGGACCCTTCCTTCCTTTCCTTCCTTTTCTTCCTTCCTTCCTGCCTTCCTTCCTTCCAAATATTTATTTATTTGAGAGAGAGAGAGAGAAAGAGAGAGAGAGAGAGAGAAAGTGCAGGGGATGGGCAGAGGGAGAGAGAGTCTGAAGCAGACTCTGAGCTGAGCGTGGAGCCCCACGCAGGGCTTGATCACAGCACCGAGATCATGACCGGAGCTGAAACCACGAGTCCAGTGCTTAACTGACCGAGCCACCCAGGCATTCCAGGACCCTTTCCTTAATGCTAGACTAGAACCTCGAAGGATATGAGCTGGAGTGGCAACAGCCTTGAGGGGAGAGTCTATCAGAGAACGTGGACAACCTAGTGGAGCGCACAATTTATAGTGAGAGAATCTGAGTCTTCACAATATCCTCTGAGCTCCCTGCCTGAAGCTGGACGCAGCACTAGATGTTCGACTAGATGTTCGGTTGCATGAGCAACAGACCGCTTCTCTTTCAGTCAAGCCACTTGGGTTGGGTTTTCTTCCTTGCCATAGAATGAGCTACAACTGATGAAGGATGTAAAGGGATCTAGGTTGGAAGCACAACAAGATGACTGAAGAGAGGAGAGGGTTGAGTGTAGGAATGGAAGAGAGGCAGAAGCAAAGAGATGGTTGGAGGTTATAAAAATAAAGCTGGTCAGGATTGAGAGGAAAGGCTGACCTGACCAGGACCAGCCAGACATTTGCATATGAAGGGCGCCCTCGGCATATAGTATATTTCACTAGTGGATATCCTCCTAGGACTTGAAGCTGTCCTGGGGATTCAAAATTTTCCTCTCATGGACACAAAGACAACAGCTTGCGATGATGGTATTTACAGTTGGGACTATTGAGAGAAGCCCATTCATTCATTCATTTGCCCAGTGAAACTTTATTAACATCTGCAAAACACTATCGTAAGAATCAGAGGCAAAGTCATGGTCTTCTCCAAAGAAGTGCTTAATGAGACAGGGCAGAAGGCAGAGGTCATTATAGTGCTGGGTCCTCTGCAGACCAGGGGGTTAAGTCCAAGAGTTTGAGCTCAGCGGGAGCCAGAGAGGTGTCTGCATGGCCATAATAAGTTAATAGAAGTAGTGCAGCGAGCAGATGCCTCAGAGGACCGCTGGTTGGGCACTGGCGGTCTAGGTAAGCTTTGCTCTCTCTTGGAGTCTCGGTCCCACACTGGAAAAGAGGAACCAGATGAACGTGGTTCTCTCTGTTTTCCTGTTCTGTTTCTCTTAATGCAAGTGGACACTTGCTTATTCACGGTGTTAACCTCTGGTTATTGTAGGATGCTGTTCATTGAGGAAGTCAGATGTGGATTTTGAAAGTCTTCTTGACTTTCACAAGCTGCTTGCATTAAGTACAGTGGCCCCTGGTTTTTTAATCAGTACACTGACAATTTTGTCCACCTGGGTTCAACAGGCTTGCCCTGCTTGCCTCTCCGAGCAGCTGCAACACACATTTGATGCAATGAAAAAGCAATTTTTGTCCTTAAAATAAACAAGTTTTCTCCTTCTGTAAGCCTGTCCAGTAGATCAAAAGCCAGATAAGACCTTCAAACAAATTCCCTTTTACCATTTGCAATGTAAAGAACTCCTTGATTCTGGGTGAACCCTCCCCTTTCATTAATGGAAGTGCAGTTCTTATCTTGATGTATGTGTAGCTGGTGCTTCTTCAGTTCTGACAACAGGAAAAGTGAGCCACGGAACATAATGGAGCCCTGAAAAATTGCTGGCCTGATACCACTGAAATTTCTCCTTCTTTCAAGCCCGCCCAGCCCAAGTGTCATGTTTGAGAAATGAAAAGCAGGAGAGAGAACTGTAAAGTTGACAATCCACAAACCTTTTTTTCTTTTAAACAGCCCGTGATTACCGAGTTGCTGGCCAGGCTCGAACACTCTTTGGGGAACAGTGACAGTTGATGGGACAGACGAGGCACTCTCTTTTGCCCTTCAGAAGCTTCTAACCTAATAGGGGCGAAAAAACAATTAGAAAAGAAATGAAGTTCAAGAGCTGCGGAGTCTGAGGGTGTGTGGACTCGGAGGCAGGGGCTGCAGCTTCAGGGCCCACGTGCCACTCTTGGAGTGCGTGATAAGCAGGAAAATATGTATGAATCAGAGTCTCTTGTTCTCTGCCTACTTTGTGGGGAGTAAAAAATAAAAATAAATTCTCCTGCAGAGGGGAACCTTGCCTGCCCAAACCGTGCAGTATGACAATCACCGGAGCCCTGAGTTCTGGGCAGTGTTGGGTGGTGAGCGCGAGCCTGGATCCACCACCACTCACCACGGAGCAGCCAGCTGTAGTTAGACTGACATCCCCAGAGGTCACAACGAAGTTACAGAGAGTGGATTTGTTCGTCATGTCATCTGTGATGATCAGAAAGCAAACACTACGAAATAATGTTTGCTCAAGTCCTTTTGGCTACATCTTTCGACCACCTTGCCTTTAATCAGTTTGGAGCAGGCCAGGAGCACAGAAAGGAGGAAGCAGATGATAGGCTTCACCATGATAAAGCATCTAAGGTTATCTGAATAACCACTAAGACTCCTTCCTGGGAAGAGATCCAGGGCATGGAAAGGTGTTCCAGGTGTCAGGGTCTCCTGCTGACTCTGTGTGGGGCACATGGGCTCTGTGATGGTCACCCTTCTCATTTGCAAGGTCTATGACTAGGACCTTGACCACCTCCTGATAACCTTTAGCATAGTACCTTCACCCGAAGTCCCAGACACCTGGCCAAATGTCACCTTCTTTGTCCACTGGTTGGTGGAGACCATTAATAGTGGAGTACTCTAATTTGTTCCTGAAACTTCAAGCTGACCACTCTGACAGACAGTGACCCAAGTGTTAGGGAAGGCATGTTTATTACCCCTTAAATCCACTGCTAGTCCCCCAAGGGTTGCTATTTGGAGATAAGGCCTTTAGGAAGCAATTAGGCCAGGAAGGTGGAGTCCTCATGATGGTATTAGTGCTCTTTTAAGAAGAGACAGGAGAGAGCTTGCTTTGCTCACCAAGACCTGTCACCCTTCTCTGCCGTGTGAGGATACAGCAAGAAGGCACCATCCACACACCAGGCTTGCGGGCTCTTCCCAGGAACTGAGTTGGCTAGCACTTTGACCTGGGACTTCCCAGCCTCTACACTGTTAGAGATAAATAATCATTGCCTAAGCCACGCAGGCTATAGTATTTTTGTTAGAGCACTTCAGACTGACTAAGACAACTGAGCCACCTCAACTCGGGTCTGTTTGCCTTCATCTCCCTGGCTAGTTTAGTACTAACTTCTATAAGCTGGTGGTCTGCCTGGTCCCTATTTCTTACCTCACAATTTTAAAAAGATTTTATTTATTTATTTATTTATTTATTTATTTATTTGAGATAAAGAGAATGTGCAAAGAGGAGCAGAGGGAGAGGGACAAGCTGACTCTGTGCTGAGTGCAGAGCCCAATGCTGGGCTGGATCTCATGATCCCAAGATCATGACCCGAGCCAAAATGAAGAGAAGGATGCTCAATCTACTGAGCCACTCAGACAGCCCACTTACCGCACATTTTTATGCTGGGTTTTGCCTCATCCACCAGCCTAGGCTGCTGGTAGTACTGAGTTCTGACTGAGCCAAAGCTCACCCAGGAATTCCTCAATGCCAGTGCAAGATGGCAGCATGTGACCCACATCATGCTACTAACACTGTTGCCATCATTTTATGAGGGCAAAAGTCTATGAAGGAAGTGGATAAAGTTGCTTACCAGCTCCTACAAAGAATAGAACCCCAGCAATATCAACAGAACATCTACAGTTTTCCACCCAACAGGCTCAAGGTAGCCATCAGCAAAATCCACTATCTAAGAACTCTTCATGGGCACCTCCTTGTCTAAGCAGTTTAGTGCCAGGTCCTGTCTGAAAGCCTCCTCTGCTAGAGCACAGGGTAAGGAGTGAATGAGATGGAATTTCTGGAGGATGAGAGCAACAAGAACACCCTTGTCTCAGAAAATCAGTGGTATCGGGATACTATGAAGAAGGGGATTTCATGAAAGAGGCCAGGAAGGAGGCCCGAGGGAGGACATCCTCCCCCTTAGTCTTCTCAGTTTACGTAACTTTCACTCTGGCTCCCCTTCCTCCCTACCCCCCCCCCCACTTAAAGCCAGTAGACTATTTCCATCTAGGACTTTCCCAACCAAGAGTCTACTCATAAGGACCTGCGATTCAGATGGCCTGATCTGAGCCCGGACTGTGGCCAAGAGAAAAAGAAGAGGATGATTGACTCTTAGCAAGTAGAACCACAGGGTCACCCCTGACTTTCTCTCTCATGTACCATCTCCAGGTGTTTCCTTGGCTCTCCTATATTCCCTTCCCTTTCTCTTCTACCTCACTTTCAAGGCTGGATGTCGGTGGCGTTATTCCCATTGTTGGGTTCTCCCCTGAGTTCTGCTCGGAGCTCTCATTTTCCTCTGGAGGAGACTTTCCTACTCCATTGAGGCAGTCACCTTACTTTACCTCCTTCCTTGGGGCAGCCAGAAGGTGGGGAGAAACTGCCTTGATCTCTAAGCCCTTGGGGAAGATCCCCCTCCTCCTCTTCCCTTGCTCATTACAACCATAAAATAGGGAAAGAAATGCATTGTTAGCTGAAAAGAGTTACATTTTCCCCAGGGTGAGGGGTCAGAGGATTTCTGTCATTTTATCTTTTTCTTCCATTGCTGGGGCTGTTTGTTTCTGCCTCCTGCTTTCCTGTTCTGTCACTCAGTTTCTGTTTTGTGTGAAATTTGCTGCTTTTTGAAAAGGTGGTGGTGTTCTATGAGCCAAAACCAGACAGAAAATGGAAAGAGAAACTGAGCTATGGTGCTCAGACTCCCCTCTTTTGCTTTCATTCGATACACCTTCATCGGGCAGCCGGTCTGTGCTGTGCTCTGTGTGGGGAGGGACACAGCTGTAAGTCTTGCTTCCTCTCTGCAGGGACCTGAGCCAGATGGGAGCTAAGGAAGAGCCACCCTTTGGGGGACAGGGATGAAAGCTGGATGGAGGTGCTAAAAATGGCTGACCAGAATGCCAATGATGGAAAGTGTGTTGGGATCATTTTCTGTGACAAGTAACTCTTCGAAGCCCCCTGGGAGTACTGAAATTTTCAGTTTAAAGAAAATTACCTCTGCCCAGAGGGGCATAGCCATTGAGAGGCGCATTTGTATAATTTTTGTGGCTTATTCTAAAGCAGGGGTTCTCAACCAGGGGAAGTTTGCTTGTCCTCCCCCCACCCCTTTGCAGGGACATTTATTAATATCTGGAGGCATTTTTGATTGTCGAAATTGGGGTGGGGAAGCCATGGTGGGGGAAGGAAGGATGATCGCTACTAGCATCTAGTAGGTTGAGGTCGGGGATGAGGTAGACATCCTTCGGTACACAGACAGCCTCCCACAACCAAAAATCATCAGGCCCAAACTGTCACTAGTGCTGAGGCTGAGAAACCCCATCCTAAAGGAGGAGACCCGGGCCCCTTCGCTAACTGTGCAATGAAAACGATAACTAACACTGCTAAGCACTTGCCACGTGTCAGCAATCATTCTTCGGGTTTTACGTGTGATAGCTCATTTATTTCTCACGGCTGATTACAAGATAGGTTCTACAATCATCACCATTTTTTTTTTTTGGATGAGAAGAATGAATCCTGAAGAGATTAAGCCTTTTTCTGAAATCAAGGCTTGGAAAGCAGCTGGGCAGGATTTGAACCCAACAGCCTAAGCCCAGTGTCCCTGCCCTTGATCACTTCATTGCGCCCCTCCAACAACAGAGCTCCTGATGTCCATTGTTCTCAGGGTGGAAATGTAGTTACTCTTTTTGTTTGTTTGTTGGGTGGTTGGTTGGGTGGTTATGGAAACTAGAAGAGGGGATAGAGGAAAAGGGACAACCTCAACAACTTGTCTTTGTAATGAAAATGATCCGGGCTTGCTGTCTCTAAATGGCTTCCCCGGGGGGGGGGGGGGGCCTGGGGAACAGGAATGAAGACAGGGGGGGGTCCTGGTGAACAGGAATGAAGACAGGCGCCTGACCAGACAGGATCCACATTTAATGACGGGACACACCGTGTCAGGCACACGGCTCCTCTTAAACCACGCTCAACCTGGCCGGAGCACGACCCTGCATCCGAAAGTAGGTCCGCAGCCTCAGCCAGACTTGGAACCCTTTGAAATACCACGTTGGAAACTTCTTGGCAAAGCCTAACAATGGAAACCATAAGCAGATTCTAAATTACCATTATCATTAATCGGGGTTGACATTTAACAACCCCCTCCTAAGTACTGCTCAATCATTGTCCCTTTTCATTCCTTTCTCCCAGATTCCCACAGGCCTCCTTAGAGTGAAGGGTACCTGAGCCCTGCCCCTGTGTGTGGTCCTCGACGGAACAATGGAGGCAAAGTAATCCCTGACAGAGCAGCCTGGGACCTTGGACATAAAGCAGATATGGGGGCCCAGCCGGGTCCCTGCAATCTGAGAGAAGGCCATAGGGAGCAGTGCAGAAAAGGGAAGAGGATGTGGGAGAGAGGCCAGGCTTTCAGGGGTGGGTGGGAACGAGGACAGCCAATCATTGGGGCAGGGAAACGGAGCCCGAGAGCACGTTTGTGTTCATACATACCCAGAGTTGTCACTTTAATGGATTCCAAAGAAGGAGGCAGACGTGCTGTACAGGTGGCCTGGGAAGCCAGCTTCGTGTGAGAGAAGAATTTTTAAAAATCCTTAATTCAGGAAACCTACTTATTAGGTTTTAGAGCACTTTTCTTTTTAATAAGTATTAGTTATGCTTCAGATTTTTATTTTACTTAATTTAATTTAATTAATTTAGTTTTTTTCAAATGCATGTAGGTTTTAGAAACTGCAAAAGGCCTGGGCCACATCTCTCATCTGTCCATTCACTCATTCATTTATTCTGCAAATATTTGTTGGGTCCCACTAAGTGCCAAGTACTATTCTGAGCATTGGGACTATGGCTGTGGGCAAAATAGACATGGGGTTGCCCTCTTGGAGCTCACATTCTAGAGGAGGAAATAGTCAATAAGACGGTGAACATTACAAATAAGTAAATGACTTCTGTGACTCAAAGGACACAATCCACAGAATGGAAAGGCAACCTGTGGAATTGGAGAAAACTTTTGCCAATCATACATCTGATAAGGGGCTACTATCTAGAATATATAAAGAACTTCTATAACTCAACAACAACAACAGCAACAACAACAACAAACCCAATAACCAGATGAAAAGATGGGCAAAGAACTTGAACAGAAATTTCTCCAAAGATACACAAGTGTCCAATAAGCACACCAAAAGATATGCAACAGTACTAATCATCAGGGAAATGCAAATTAAAACCACAAAAAGATACCACTTCACACCTATTAAGATGACTACTACCAAAAAAAAAAAAAAGAGAGAGACAAAAGCAAACAGAAAATAACAAGTATTGGCAAAAACATGGAGAAATGGTGCACTGTGGCGGGAATGTAAAATGGTGCAGCTACTGTGGAAAACAGTATGGCAGTTCCTCAGAAAGGTAAAAACAGAATTACACTATCATTAAGCAATTCCACTTCTGGGTATATAATATGCCCCAAAGAATTGAAGGCAGGGTCTCAAAGAGATATTTACACACCCATGTTCATAGTAACGTTATTCACAATAGCCAAAAGGTGGAAGCAACCCAAGTGTCCACTGGTGGATAAACAAAATGGAGGACATACATGGGATATTATTCAGCCTGAGAAAGGAAGGAAATTCCGACACAAGATACAATATGGATGAAGCTGGAGGGCATAATGCTAAGTGAAATAAGGCAGCGACAAGAACACAAATATGGCATGATTTCAGTTATATGAGACCCAGAATGGTCAAATTTATAGAGACGGAGCATAGAATGGTGATTGCCTGGGGGTGTGGGTGGAGTTGGGGATGGAGAGTTATTGTTCAATGGGGACAGATGACAAGTGCCCTGGAGATGAATTGCACAACAATGTGAATGTACTTAAGACATGTACGCTAAGACACGGTTAAGATGATAAACTTTGTGTTATGTGTATTTTACCACCATCAAAAATTAAAAAAAAAAAAAGGTGAGGGCGCCTGGGTGGCTCAGTGGGTTAAAGCCCCTGCTTTCGGCTCAGGTCATGATCTCAGGGTCCTGGGATCGAGGCCCGCGTCGGGCTCCCTGCTCAGCAGGGAGCCTGCTTCCCCCTCTCTCTCTGCCTGCCTCTCTGCCTCCTTGTGATCTCTCTCTCTGTGTCAAAAAAAAAAAAAAAATCTTTAAAAAAAAAAAAGGTGAGTGTCATGGAGACATGGCAATAAAGCAATGTGACAGGGAGCAGGTGTGCGGGATGGTGTTGGTTTCGTCTTAAACATTGGGGCCTTTAGGTAAGCCTCACTGAGAGAGTGACTCTGAGTGAAGGCTTGTAAATGGTGAGGGAGGGAGCCATAGGGATCTAGGCGGAGGGTGCTGCTAGGGCAAAAGCTTTCGGTAGCTTGGCGTGTTTGAGGAACAGGAGCCCAGCGAGGATCGAACCAGGTGAGCAAAGGTGAAAGAAGTAGTGGATTGTGCTGGGCCTTGGAAGCCATTGTGAGGATCTGGCTTTATCCTGAGTAAGGGTGAAGGCACTGGTGGACTGAATAAGGAAGAGCAAGAAGCTGGCTGATGTTTTAATGCGATCACCTCATTGGCTGTGCTGAGAAAGGACTGCAGAGGGCAGGAAAGGAAGTTGGGAGACCAGGTGGAGGCTACTGTGTCACCCCGAAAGAATGAATTACGGTGGCTCGAACCCAGGAAGGGGCCGCGGAAGTGTTGAGAAGTGGCTAGATTCTAGATAAGCCGTGAAGGCGAAGTCAACTGAATTTCCTGCTGAACTGGAAAGTGTGTATGAAAGAAAAAAATGAGTCAAGGATGACCTCAAGACCTTTGCCCTGAGCACCTGGAAGAATGGAATTAGTGTTAACTGAAATGGCGAGAGCGGCAGGTGGAGCGGTTTGGGGAGGAAGAGCTGATGTTTGATTTAGACATGTTAAGTCAGAGATGATGACTGCATATTCGACAGGGATACCTGGGGATACATGGGTCGGGAGTTCAGGGGGAAGGTCCCAGCCGGAGAGGCCTACTGGGAAGCTTTCAGGAGGTAAGTAAGTGGTAGAGGTTGAAAGCCATGGGTCCAGAGATCTCCAGAGGGAGGGTAGGTAGAGAAGAGAGGAGGCCTTCAAAGGCTCCCAGTAGGACCTAATGTTGAGAGGTTGAGAGGAAAGAAGGGCCCAGAGCAGGAGACTGAGAAGCCCAGACAGCATCTGCGGTTCAGAGCCCACAGTACCTGCAGAGAATCTTCACATGGACCATGCTCTTCTGTGTATTGGACCTGAGGAAAAATGGAATCCTAGAAGGGAGAAGTGAAATACTCAAGTCCCACAGCCAGTCAAAGACACATACATGGAAAGTAGGTACTCCTCATGGGACCCTGAGTCTTGAGGAGTCAGAAAGGAAACACCTCATTGTAAGGGGGTGCAGACCAAACCTTCAGTCAAGTAGAAAAGTTCTTTCTTTAAGTTCCTCTAGACCCGTGCATAATTAGACAGTACGTTACAAACTCTATGAAACTGACAATACACAATAAGCAAAGCTAAAGGAAAAGACCAGTGAACCGTGGCTCCTATTGACTTCATGGGATCATACAGTTAATAAGATGGCAGCACTCACCCAATTATAAATTTAACTTTCAAATTGGCTTCCTCAGAGACACTCTCTGCTCAACCCTATCAAAAGCTTCTTGTTTTCTGGAAACTCTTAAGTCACCAGACCCATTGGAATATCTGTGAACGGTTTGGATACTTGTATTATAGACATTTTCACAATAGTCCACCAGGTAGAATAAATAGAGCTTTGCAACCAGATGTTATCTGTAAAATGATGTCTGAGGAGATGTGAACCGTGTATTCTGAGACAGTCAGTACAATCTATAACATGGCGGGGCCTAAGAAGTTTCCCCTACATCATCATTTCCTTGGCACTCTTTTTTTAAAAAAAATATTTTATTTATTTATTTATTGGACACACAGAGAGATTACAAGTAGGCAGAGAGGCAGGCAGAGAGAGAGGAGGAAGCAGGCTCCCTGCTGAGCAGAGAGCCTGATGCGGGGCTCGATCCCAGGACCCTGGGATCATGACCTGAGCCGAAGGCAGAGGCTTAACCCACTGAGCCACTGAGGCGCCCCTCATAAAATATTTTTAAAACACATTTACACTATTATTAACATCCTAAACTTGCCTGTGATACAAAACACTCACTCAGTAAGAGCTTGCTGTTGGCACGATGAACTGGCGTGATGAAATGGGGGTATATGGATACAACACACACACACACTTATCTCACATCTATGTGAGGCATGTGTTGTTGTGTGAGGCATCTATGTGTTGGCATGTGATTCTGGCATCCAAAATACATGACCGTTTGCATGTAGTGTAGTGGGATGAGCACTGATATCATGAGTTTGATTCCATTGTTTAACAGTCATGAGACTTTGAGAAGACTAAGTATCGCCACTCTTTGCCTACCTTTGTCTTAGGGGTTTACTGGGTGACTAGAAAAGGACTAAGAAATGTCGTAAGTCTGACATCTTTGACCTGTATAGTGTGTCTCCACAATATTTTATGTTGAAAGTCACAAAACCCCATGAATTAGTTGAGCCTTGAGCCCAAAACATCATTCTTGATCTGGCATCTCAGGGCTTTCTCCCTCTCTAGTCATTGTACAGAAGTGCCTGTGAGACGTAGGACCACTGGTATGGGATGACCACTAGATCCGAGATACCAACCTTTCATGTTGTTGTTGTTGTTAAGAACTGGACTAGAACAGAATACTTTTTTATTCTATCAGGTTATCTTCTGCTTAGTGACGAGTTGGCTGTCCATAGGCTTTCTTCGATTGGCTCCACCCAGAGGGTGTTACTCAGTTCTTGGGAGTAATTGCCACTTCCTCTCGCTTTTACACAGGAGTGGCCTGTTTAAAAAGCTGTCCCAGGAAGTGGGGCAGCTTCTAAATAAGCTGCCTTCCACTGAGCAAGGCGATCACGACAAAGCACGGCCAGAATGTGCCTTGCAACGTGCAGGTGCCTTCCGCTGGGAGGCTCGTACCATTTAATGGCAGCTCTCTGACCAACCTGACAGGACTTGCGCGGTCCATTTACTCTCCTCATTCAAGAAGATTCTCTCTTTTAAGGCTCTGGCTACTGAAAAATATGTGAGTGACCCGAGGGGAGAGACCCAGGACCCCAACCTTATTCAGATGTATCTCAGGGAACAGTACGGGTCTAACCCACTGAGTTTACTGGTAGTACTTTAGCAGCAAGATGTTAATTTGACCGGTATGTTATCATTCAGATTTATTCTTATGCTACTTAAAAGATATTTGATTAATGTGGATGCTGAAGAGTAAGACTGAGTTATTATTTAGCAAATACTTTAAAAAACTTATTTGGAAAATTATTTTAGCTCCCAGTTTCTCTACAAATGAGTCAAGAAGACTCTGCAGATGATTTCCTTCATACTTTTCAGAAAATCAATTTAGCCTTGCTTTACTTTAATTTCCTGGATACAAAAACAAATGCTTGGGCCTTTAGAATTTCTTGAAACCTTTAGAGAAAAAAGGCCTTTGAGAATATTCAGAGGAGGAGGGAAAGGAGAAGGGAGGAGAGTATGGTAACGTCTACCTTGCTCTCAGAGACATAGGATGTGTCCCCTATAAGAATGTTTTCTTCTCTCCTTGGTTGGTGAAATAGACTGGGTCACTGGGAGAACTGTGGTTTCCTTACCCGCTGAGGGGAATTTAACTGTGGCATATACTTGCTCTTGCCATCAATGTGTGTGTATCACACACACACACACACACACACACACACATATGTGCATATGCCTACACTTGCGTATGTACATACTTATATTCAAGTGTGCATACGTAGCTGTATTCAAGAGTCAAGGGTTTGGGAGATCAGATATGATTGGAAAGACTCTTTAGTGAACAATTGGGACAGTATTTACTGGATACTTACTATGAATTGGGCATGGTTTTTATTATCTCATTTTATACCTCATTTTACCGTCATCCAAAAAACCATCACCTGAGGTGTTTGTTATACTTGCCTCCTTTTACAGATGAGAAAAGTGGGGCTTAGAGTGATTATGTTACTTGCTTGTGTTCACACAGCTATTCTGTGCCAGATTAAGAATTCAAGCCCAGGCCTGGCTGACTCTGGAGTCAGATGCATGTCAGAGCTTGAGGGTTCTATGCTTCTTAGAGATCTGACCTTGAAGCATTGCAGAATTACCTCAGGAAACTCAGTCTCTCATGTGGTGTAGGGTCTGTGAGGACATGGTATGGGCAATGAAGGCCCTGGAAGTGCTGATGTAGACTCACATCCCTAACATTTCATTTCCTCTTGTGAACCTGTTATGATTAATTTTATGTGTCACTGTGGCTGGGATACAGTGCTCAGATATTTCCTCAAGCATTCTACAGGATGCTTCTGTGAGGGTGTTTTTTGGATAGGCTTCAATGACATTTAAATCGGTAGACTGAGTTAAACAGATTGCCAGCCATAACATGGGTGGTCCATATCTAATCAGTTGAAGGCCTTACTAGACAAAGATGACCTTCTTCATAGCAAGAAGGAATTCTATCCGCAAACTCCATTTGGACTCAAACTGCTACTCTTTTCTGGGCCTCCAGCCTGTTGGGCTGCTCTGAGGATTTTGGAATCACCAAGGCTCCATAACAACATGAGTCAATTCCTTAAAATAATTTCTCTCTCTCTTCCTATATATGTGTGTTTGTGGATGTGTTGTGCAGACACACACACACACACACACACACACACACACACACACACATTCTATTGGTGCTGTTTCTCTGGAAAACTCTAACCAATACAGAATCTGTCCAATTTAGGTTGGAATCCTTTTAAAACTGATAGTGAAAAGTTAGATAACTCTTCCTCTCGGATTCCCTGCAGCTTGTTTGTTATTTCTTTCCTCCTGGAAAGCTCTGTCCAAATGCTACTGAATACCCCAAAGACTTTTTCTCTTCCAATTTTTAAAAGTTACAGCTGGCCCCCTACTTTCCCTTTCCTCATCAGATTGCTTTCTAAGTGTGAACTTCGTGGGGCCAGGAGTTTCCGGGCCACGGGGGCACCCCACCTCTTACTGTCCACTCTCACTCTGGTATGCTGACCTTCTTGTTCCTTGACGGGGCTCCTTCTGGGCTTTGCATTTGAGGCTTGTCATGCCTGTAACAATATCCTGCCAGGATATTGTTTTCCTCTTCCTTCTATTTTCCTCTCCACATTCAGGCTCTTGCTTACAGATCAACTCCTGGAAAGCTTTCTTTCTTTTTAAAGATTTTTATTTATTTATTTGACAGAGAGAGAGAGAGAGATCACAAGTAGGCAGAGAGGCAGGCAGAGAGAGAGAGGAGGAAGCAGGCTCCCTGCTGAGTAGAGAGCCTGATGCGGGCCTTGATCCCAGGACCCTGAGATCATGACCTGAGCCGAAGGCAGAGGCTTTAACCCACTGAGCCACCCAGGCGCTCCTCCTGGAAAGCTTTCTTATGCCCAGGACAAAGCAGCTCTCCAGTCTCTTTCTAGCATCTGCCTTATTTTTTTTGTTTTTGTTTGTTTGTTTAAGAGTGAGAGAGAGCACAAGTGGGACGAACAGCAGAGGGAGAGGGAGAGGGAGAAGCAGGCTCCCCAGTGAGCAGGGATCCCGATGCGGGGCTCGATCCCAGGACCCTGATATCACGATCCTGAGCTGAAGGCAGACACTCAACCAACTGACCCACCCAGGTGCCCCACCTGCCTTGTTTTATAGTCTTCCTTGCAAGTACCATTTCTGTTGTGTCCTGTTTCTTTACTTGTTTAATGTTGGTCTTTCCCCACCAGAATGTCAACATTGTGGAAGTCTGCCTGGCCTTTTCTGTCTTCTCCCTGCTGTATTCCTAGTGCCTAGAACATTGCCAACTCTGAATAGGAGCTCAGTGAATGGTGGCTGAGTGAGCGGATAAATGCATGAATGAATGATTAAGTACATTTTATCGAAGCACTCAGCTAGTGAGACACGGGTGTGCAGGTGTGTGATATCCTACTGGTGAGAAGAGAGTAAATTGCTCATTTTGGAAGGTGCATTAACTCTTTTAGGCCCCTAGGGTATCATTTAGTTCACTGGAACAGTAATTTACCAAACAGTACCTTAGGGGCTCAAAAAAGTTAATGCACCTCCAAAAGTTTCTAATTTACACCAGGGAGTAGTTTATTTACTCAGCAGGGTTTGACCTAATAGGTCTTAACTTCATTTAAGAGAGTCATAAGGACTTTATCACTTTTCCACCTTTACGTTTCCTACCCTAAACATCTATCTGTTTGTGGAATACCTGTGCCGGTTGTTGGTGTGTACCTGCATGTGTTTGCGTGCACACATGCACACACGTCATCTCCATATTAATGCCAAGACCTAAGGACATTGCTGTCTAACATAAATAGTTCATGTATTTTTTCGTTTGGATAATTAATAAAATCTGCATATTATAGTCCTTTCAGATAATGTTATTTTAGTGGCTTCTTGGTATATATAACAAGTAATTGGTTAATTAGTTAACATTTTGTCTTTTATCCAATAATTCAGTTACAAATATTAGAGAAAGTAGGAAATTCTATATATTTGGGTTACCAAGATTTAACTATTATATGCAGTCTTATTTTATGAAATGTGATGTTATTTTATTTTACGTTTTTGTTGTTTCAAATAGTAAAGCTGTCTCTACTCCTAGTCTTGGATATGTATGTTCTGAGATTTTTCCAGATTTTGCTTAATCTTTTCTTTTTTACCAATTATTGTCAATTTTGTACTGTTAGAGCATGTCAAAAAAAAAATTTCCTCTACTCCCGGGTTTATTTTTTAAAAGATCATCCTTACAGAGTCAAGCTGTGGAAATATCTTTTTAAAAATTGTCAAATTGATGTTACAGGACTTGGTAAAATGTATTTCTCAACTTTGGGGTAAAATCAGGTATGATTGTTACCAGCGATGGGTAGCAGATTTTTTGATAAAGCAAGTTGTGGGCAGAGGATTTCCAAAAATGGTAAAAAACCTGTTAATTAAGAGTTCCCTAATTTAGACTGTGATGATTCATCCTTAGCTGGGTTTAAATATGCCCTTGCTGCGGAATGAGGGGGTTTGCTAAGCAAATAATAGTGTAAACCAGGTTGTACAGAACAAACTCTTTTGAGAACATTAGCATAGTATGGTAAAATCTTGTTAGGGTCATTTAATTTTTTGCATCACAAAGTTCTGTTGCTATTAAACACTGTAAAAATATAGCCCCTTCTTTTGTTTTGGCTAATGTGGTGATTGAATTCAATTTATGGATATTATATTTCTTTAGGGATATTATTCTAGACAATAATCACAAATCCGCGTAAGTCAGTAGATGTTAATAAGACATTGGATCTATGAAAGATTTAGTTATTTATTTATTTTTACAAAGTTTTTTTTCTTATTTATTTATTTTTAATTTTTAAATTTTTTTTAAAGATTTTATTTTTAAGTAATCTCTATACCCAGCATGGGGTCAAACTTACAACCCCTAGATCGAGTCCCATGTTCCCCTAACTGAGCCAGCCAGGTGCCCCTGGATTATGGATGTTTTAAAAGATATTTTCTGATGCATACTTCAGGTTTTGTGAATTAATACATTCTTTATTATTTTTTTTAATTTTTAAAGAAAAATTTAAAAATTTTTAAAATACATTCTTTAAAGGTTGTTTGTAGCAAAACATCAACGGTATCTGGAGAAATGGAAGTTTTCTCTTTAAGATCACAGAGATTCTCTAATTTCTAACAGATTATTTAGCATAGCAAGCAGTTTATGTCTTTGAAATAAACAGATTTTATTTTAGTATTCTATCATTTCAGACTTTTCACTAATTCGCAATTTATTTTTCCTATTAATTAGAGTGGTTGCCTGAATTATTACTGCACTAGAAAAGCATTTTTAGTTAAGTGGGGTTTGCTACAATATTTCTTTCATGTCTTATTTTTAAAAAAAAAACATTAAAACTGGACTTTATAATAGAAATACAGACAGTGTTGGCCAGGGGTTTGGCTGAGTGCTGTTGCCATGGCGACCTTTGTTGGTATCCTAGGCAGAGATTTTCCTACCTCTGTGTTATCAACAGGTGGTAACGATATTTAAAAGATCAAGGGTCTAACTTTACTAACTTGACCCTGGCATTCTGAACAGCTACCCCTTAAATTCCTAGGTCCTTAATGGGGTTCGTACTTGGCTGTCAGGTTGTAGAAGTAGCTGGTGCCCTGTGTTCTCATTCTATTTCATATCCTCAGATTTGAAGGTTGTACCTAAATTCACGTTTCTTTTTTCCTGAGCCCTAACATACTACCTTGGTTTCATCTGACAGCTGAGGATGAAAAACTATATCCTGAAAACGGTCTTGTCTTACAAATAGAGAAGTCTGAGCTGGTTCATCATTGACTGTTTGAATTGCTTTCAGGAATATAATTTGAGTCTTGTCTTTTTTTTTTTTTTTTTTAACATTTATTTTGGCTTCCCCAGGATGAAAGACATCCAGAGGGTATAGAAGTGACACAACAGATTTGTGTCAGAAGACAGGAAGAGTGTGGCAGGAGGAAGTATCAAGCTGGGTATTCTTCAGTTAAATGGGATTGGTTTAGTCAAAATGACTTGTTTGGTGCTACCCGTGTGCGCCTTAAAATCCTTGAATGACACTTAATTTTGTATAACCCTGTAGATCTCCTTTTCTGATTCTTTAGTTAGATAAAGTTTTAAGTCCTGGTGAAAGCCAATGCTGATTCAAGCATAATCAGATTGAAAACTACTCCCTGGGAGTCTACAAGAACACAGATCAAGTTCAGAAAAATCCTAAACTTACAGGATCCATACAAGGTCCTAAGTGTTCTGGGAGTGGTGAGGCATTATTCTGCTTTAATTCATTATCGGAAGCTCTATGCTTTCAGGGAATTTGTTATATATTTATTGGTAATTTTTCACAAGATTTCATTACACTGAAGAAATATGTAAATATGTGTAAGAAAGCAGTAGTTAGCCTCGAGTGACAAATAGTAATCGTTACTTTAATCTCATATTTCAATTAGCCTTAATCTTTTGTTTGTATAGCCTTGAAAAGCTGTAAAAATCAGTCATTATAGTTTAATTACTAACCATTATCCCGGGTGGCTAACTCCACTTCCTTCTAAACAAGTTCCTTCTTTCATTTCGTTTTGAAATGCCACTGTTGGCATTCTCAAAGATAGTATTACCCTTTATGTGGCAGGCTTTGTAAGTTACACTGGAGAATATTTGAAGTTTGGTTGCTTCTTCCTGGTTTCAGAGAGCTGCTGCTGCTTCTTTATCTTTTTCTTCTTTTTTTTTTTCCCTTTTGAACTGGCCTGTTTGCTGTTCCACTCAGAATAGAATCACACTTAAGTTTTTACATAATGACAGAAGTTGACTGTTTCCTGCTCTAGTGTTTATTTAGTAAAACATTTTACATTCCTGGATAGATACCAGTCTGTCATTAATGGATTCTTGGCTTTGGGCCAATAGCTAATAGTTTTATTGGTCCTCATAACATAGCTATGTGATTTTTGTAACCACAAGGGGCTCTTTTCTGTGTTTTTCTTTCTTTTTTTTCCCCCTTAAAAAAATAACCTAACAGCCCAGAGATGCACCAAATGTAAGAACACAGCGTTTCTCTTTAAATCGTTATCTACTCCTCTTCATTCATTCTTTTTGCTCTACGGAAATGCTCACATATCTTGGCGTATTTTGACCAAGGTTGGAACTGAGTCGCTTGATTCTACTCCCAACTTTCTCATTGCCTTAGGGAAAGGGGCCTGGCAAGGCTCATTTTCTCTGCTAGGTGGTGTTGATTTGCCCACCTAAATAGGGGAGGGGCAGGAAGGGTTATTTATAGTATGGGAGTTTGTCAAGCTTTATTTGATTGCTTTAAGCATTGAGTAAGGGGCACCAACATTTGAAATCTTGAAATCAAGTATCCAAAAAAGGAAAAAAGAGAAAAAGATCTTTACAATTGGGTGAGTGTAAGCGAAGCTTGGATATTTCATGTATTTTTTTTTCCCTCCTCCTTAAAAGCATAGATGTTAGTTGTGAATTCAGAACCTGCCTCTTTGCTCTTGACCTCACACAAAGCTAAGCCTTGGTGCCTTTGTAACTTCGATGCTTATGTCCTCCTGGTGCCATTTCCTGTTGAGATCTTTCTCCTCCAGCTCCCCATGTATTTTAAAGTGGAAGTACTTTGTGTCTTTAAATTCCCCCCAACTCAATCTTCTTTCTAACGTGTAAGTTACTATGAAATTCCAGGATCCCAAAACCATCTTAAAATAAGTTAGATTGATTTTTGAACATTTTAGCCAGTCTTGTACCCTGCAATAAAAACGAGTTGATCATAGTTTTAGAATATTTTTATATATTGCTGGATTCTACTTGCTAATATATTTTTAAGAATTTCTGCCTCAAAAAAAAAAAACCCAACAAGTTAGAAATTGGTGATGGTGATAACTAGGTTGTGTTTCAGGGATGGCAGATCCTTTTCCTTTGCCTTAATATATACAACACGGCAACAACCAAACAAGTAGGTAATGCATGCGATTGTGGAAAATTTGGAAAATAGAAAGACAATAGAATAGGCTAATCACTCTTGATTCCCACCCCCACCCTGTCACAATGATAGGTACACATTTTCAGTTATTTCTTGCAGTAGTTGCTTTTCTCCACTTCTACACATACTTTGCATTCTCCTTGATTTACTTATAGGATGCTCACTTCCACATGCCACCTGAACTATTAACATCATTTTAAAGGATGTATAATATTTCATTACAGGAATTATATTATAATTTACTCAAGCATCTCCTAATATCGGGCATTTTGTTTTTCTTTCTTTTCCTTTGCAATCATGAAGGATGTTGCCGTGAACATGTGTCCCTTACCTGATTCCTAGAATTCTTGAAGACTGCACAGTTTTTAACGCTACCCCCATCGTACATTACAGGTGTCCAGTTCCATTGGTGGACGCTCACTTCTGGCAGGCAACTCCAGGGAAAATACTTTGCTCAGGGACTAGTAAATAAGGATGCTCTATTTTGGTGCAAGAGGTTTATCTTCAAAAAGAGGTAAGAATGTCAGAGTTTGGTAGGTGGGGAGAAGGTCCTAATTATTTTTAGGAAAGAGGTTTGCTCTTGTTCATCTGAAGAAGTAAGGGTATGACATATGTGCAAATATGTTTTGGTGGCATGACACAGCTGGAGAGGAAGGTGTGCCTTGGGGCCACAGGTCAAGTTTATTTAACACTGTGATGTTTTAAAACGGGATGATGCCAGTTCAATTAAATGTCCCAGAACAACAGTGTGTTTTGCAAGGCAGTTCTTTGACAAGCAAAACTTAAAAATAGGTGTTTTCCACTTTTGAAAACAATGCCTATAAATAAGTCAGATACTATATAAAACAAACCAGCCACAATATAAAATGTATTAGAAAAGCCAAAGAGAAAAGGCTCTGGATAAGGGTAGCACTAATCACCTGTTAGTCCCTTAGCTATAATAGCCTATTTTTGTTTCTTTGTGAAATTAATTCTTTGTTTCTTTGTGCTCTTATGTTAAAAATGATGTATGGATTTATGGAACTTAAGAAAACCCTAGCTAAAACTAAAAGCCCATAACACAAACTGGTACAGCCACTCTGCAGAACAGAGTGGAGATTCCTCAAAAAGTTAAAAACAGAACTACCCTATAATACAGCAATTGCACTACGAGTTATTTACTTAAAGAATACAAAAATATGAATTCAAAGGGATACATGCACCCCAATGTTTATAGCACCATTGTCAACAATAGCCAAATTATGGAAAGAGCCCAAATGTCCATTGACTGATGAATGGATAAAGACGATGTGGTATATATATGAGAGAGTAATACTCAGCCATCAAAAAGAATGAAATCTTGCCATTTGCAATCACATGGACGGGGCTAGAGTATTATGCTAAGTGAAATAAGTCAGAGGAAAATACCATATGATTTCACTGATATGTGGAATTTAAGAAATAAAACAAATGAGCAAAGGGACAAAAAGAGAGAGTGAGAGAGAGGTGAAACAAGAAACAGACTCTAAATTATAGAGGACAACACTGATGGTGACCAGAGGGGAGGTGGGTAGGGGATGGGTGAAATAGGTGGTGGGGATTAAGGAGGGTACTTGTGATGAGCACTGGGCGCTGTATGCAACTGTTGAATCACGATATTGTACACCTGAAACTAATAACCCACTGTTAACTGGAATTTAAATAAAAACTTAAAAAAAATAAAAGCCCATGTTTTCATGTGATAAGATTATTGTCAGTATTTTGATTTGCTTAGCTGATGCTATTAAATAGTGGCATGTTCCTACTCTTGAGTTCAACCTCACCCTCTCTTCCCGTTAATATCAGAGCCAGGTGTATTTGGAAGCTGAATGAAGGAATAGGAATGGGTTATTGCTCTTGCTGTTTCTGATTATTAAATTAAGACTGTTGCTTATCAGATTTTGGGGGAGGACATTTTCTTCCCTCTGGATACCATAGAGCTTCTTTTGTCTAAGTTCTGTTTGGGCCACCAAGCCTTGTTATGAATTTTGTTAATGGACTTGGTCGATGGTTCAGTAAAACCCCCTCTAGCAGGCCAGCCAGGGGAGCACAGCTTCTGTCTTTGAGTTATTTCTGTGTGAAAATCCAGGCTGACCAAATGGACTTCACACCCAGTGAGATGGTATGATATTCAGAGCAGTCTCTGGGTCTCCTAAGAGGTCCACACTGGCACTCCAACTCTGGCTGGAAGAGAGGGTGACAACTTGGCTGAAGTGAAGCCAACACTTCAGTTTGGTTTTTGCCTAAGAATAAGCTGGCCAAGAGGCAGGGTTCCAAAATGGGAGGATTTGATTTCCCATCATACCAGCGAAAACTCTGATCTATTTGAACGATGTGGAACAATCTCTGGGCCTAACCATGAAGCCAAGAGTTAAGAGAAGCCTGGGTTCTTTGAAGCTAAGTACCACATCTTCTTCGTCTTTATCTGTCCCTTGCCTCTTTGTAGCATGCTTTATATGTGGTATGCCCTCACTGAACATTTGTTGAATAAATCATCCAACAAATTAGGATCTGATATTAGAAGGTGATGTATATCAAAAGAGCCAAGTCTTGTGCCAAGTCAAGGAGTATATATTTTTGCCCAGTAGTTCATGAGGCCATAGGACACTAGGATAAAGGAATCATCAGGGCTCTCTGGGTCACATGGTTCCGGATGTGCTGAGGAGCCATCAGAGTGGGTGACTTGTTTTAAAGTAGACTCTGAGAAGGGGGCTGAGCAGAAGGTGGCCATGAATTCTCACCAAGCAAGGCCTGCTATAAACAGGAGTGTTTTAAAATAGCAGGATGATAACATGAGGGATTTCACAAATGATCATTTCTCTCTCAAGTTCTCTCTTCTTAAATGGGTTATGAAGTCATGCTCTTGTCTATGCACTTTCCTTTCATTTTGAACTCCCCATCTGAGCCTGAGCAAGAATTTTGCAAGCTTTGAAATATGTCAACATAAAATAAGCTTTGAGACAGCTTGAAAAATGTAAGATTCATAATGGACTCCACTAAAAATATGGTTTGTTAAAAAAACAAACCAGGCTCGATCTTCCTCACTTGGAAAAACAATCAGATGGAACTTGAGCTATCACCATCCTTTTATAGATTCCTGCACCATGAGAAGCCAAGCGTTTCCCGATTAAAGCAGGCATATTTGTGAGGTTCCTTTCAACCACTTGCCCAGTGACCTCTGTGACCTCTTCGAGTTCTACTTGATATTCCTCAAGGCTCTTACAGAGTCTGCCTATTCCATGAAGCCTTCCAGACTACTCCTCACATGACAACCTAACCATCTGATTTTATCCTCAGCTCCGGATTAGCTTGTATTCTTCTCTGATTGATCCATTGGTATCCCCCACCCCCATCTTCCTTACAGACAGGGTTCTTGGTGGTCAGAATGAAGTTTTTTACTTACTATGAGCACAAACGTTTATTTCGTCTTCACACAAATGCTGATGCTGTGTGCAAGGACGGGTTGGAAGGTACTGGAGGGGTTTCCTCTGGATTTAGGTTTCTTTCATCTTGTGATAGTGCCTTCTCCACTGGGACCTTCCAAAATCATTGCAACACAGGAGAGACAATGCAGAGGTAGCTTCCAGCTCTTCAAGGCCTCTGCCTGGAAGGGATGCACGACATCACTTCTTATTTCAGTTGCAAGGTGGCTGAGAGGCATAGCTGTCACATGGACACAGGAAGGAGAGGACACTGTGTGTAGGTGATTCCCAAGTGATGTCTACTCTGTGGCTCCAAATACCCAAACTAGTTTCCCTGGCTCTAGTCTTACTCATTGCAATCCAGTTCCTGTAGTAAAAAACACAAAAACAAAAACAAAAACCCCAAAAGTAAATGAGATCGTCACACTTTCTGAGTCATTCATTATTTATGGGATAAAGTTCCAACTCTTTAAAAAGTCACAGAGGCCCTCCAGAAGTCATCCCCTGACTCCCAGCCCTTCGGCTGTCCCTCAGATGCGCATAAAGTTTCTGCTTTGTCCTGACTGGATACTTTTGCCTATGTGATGCCTTGAGTCTGGAATGTCCTTCATCTCTGCTCGTCTGAAAAATTCCTACTCAACTTTCCCTTTAGAGGTCTTACTTAGAACAGCTGCCCGGCAGCTTTAGGGGCATCTTCCTTCAAGCTCCTGTGGAATCCCCTATAATGGCGTTTCCCACACCCCTGCCACTGTTTATATGTCTCTCTCCCCCATTTAACGTGGTGTTGGCCTAGGGAAGGTGCCACGTTCCGCTCAGCTCTGAATCATCAGGCCCAGCATTGTGCCCAGCACTGAATGGGCCCTCGGGATATACTTGGTGGGTGACTACATTTAAGCTGAATATACACATTGACTCTACCCACATTGAAAATAATGAGATGAATTTGTTCTCTTTCAAACCATGTAAGGATTTTGGGGGCCTGGGTTGGGATTTGGCTGAGGGTCAGAGAACTGGGGGAGTTGACATTTTTGGTTTAGTGTGGGCAGTTATGGGGATGAAACAGGGGCTCGCTATTAGAAACAGGTGCAAATACAGGAAGGAATATACTTTAGAGACTGGTTTATTTTCACGTCATTCATTTTCTGCGGTAGTCTATTTTTTTTTACTTTAGCAATTTTCAGTGTTCATTGTATCATGTTCTCCAGTGCTCTGGAGAACATTTTGCCTCCATTGTTCTTTTAGGGCTGTCTCCTTTCTCCCAGTGATTTGGTGCTCCCTTGCTTTAGGTAGGCATTCCCAGCCTTCACTCTTGCTGAACTCCATGTGAGGAAAATCCACCCCTTCATGCTCACTTCTTCCTCTTCTTTTTTTTTTTAAAGACTTTATTTATTTATTTGACACAGAGAGAGGCAGAGAGGCAGGCAGAGAGAGGAGGAAGCAGAGAGGCAGGCAGAGAGAGGAGGAAGTAGACTCCCCACTGAGCAGGGAGCCCGATGCGGACCTCAATCCCAGGACCCTGAGATCATGACCTGAGCCGAATGCAGAGGCTTTAACCCACTGAGCCACTCAGGCGCCCCTCACGCTCACTTCTGTCCTTCATAGTCTAATTCAAGACTCTCCTGCTCCAAGAGGCATCACCAGATTTTCTTAGACACACAAGGGGAGAGTTACCCATCACCATAATTAAACAAGTCCTCCGAAGCGTCAACAAACAGGTTGGCTCAGCCAGATGGCCTAGAGAGAGTTAAGAAATCAGGCTGAGAAGGAGTTAGAGATGAGGAGGTATTCTTATGTCAAGCTCAAGGCAAGGGTTCTCAATCCCCGAGGCAGAATAGAATCACTTGGGACCCTTACACACACATACATCTGCGCGCGCGCGCGCACACACACACACACACACACACACACACACACACACACACACACACACACACACACACACACTGGCTCCAACTTCTGAAGAATCACATCTAATGGGCCCAGGGTGGGACCCGGGCATCACTCTTTGTAAAAGCTCCCCCAGTGATTCTGTTGTGCAGACAAGTTTGATAAACTCATTGGCTTGCAGTTTTTGGAATCCACTGGACATTATCTAAAATTCAGTTCAGAGAGTCATTAGTACTGGCTACTAATGGTCATTAATATTGTCCATCTCAATAAATCTCTCTTCCTTCTCTTTGTTTTCTACTGGGAGCTGGAAATAAACTTAAGGATCATCAAGTTTTGCTTAGCAGTTGTAGGACTTAGCACAGAAGCCTCCGAACTCCAGGTACTCCCACCTCCCTCCTCCCTCAACCAGACGACTCACCTTTATTTATGTCTTTTTGTATTTATTTGCTTATTTTAAATTGGGGCTTTGGTTAATATTTTGTTGGAAAAATGGGTTTTGTGACTATAAAATATTTGAAAATCACTGTAACTGTTTCAACTATTTTAGAGATGGACCCATTTTTAAAGAAATTTGCTGCAGGTCCCACAGATAGATCATAGTAATGTGAGGATCAGAGAGTGTGTGACAGAGCAGGAATGAGATTTTTTTTTTTATTTTAAAGATTTTATTTATTTATTTGACAGAGAGAGATCATAAGTAGGCTGAGAGGCAGGCAGAGAGAGGAGGACACAGGCTCCCTGCTGAGCATGGAGTCCAATGCGGGCCTCGATGCCAGGACCCAGAGATCATGACCTGAGCCAAAGGCAGAGGCTTTAATCCACTGAGCCACCCAGGCGCCCAGGAATGGGAATCTTGATCTTAGCACCTAATTGCCAGGCATCTCTGTTGTTTCCACGTCATTAGATTAATGGCCTGTCCGCAGCTGAGAGTCATTCTCGAATGAGAATCCATGTGGTAGCACGGTAGAAACACTGCAGAGTATACTGTGGGACATACCCTTTTCAAAATTCAGGAACTTTCATCCACTTTACTGTGATGCAAACAGACAAAAGGTACTTTAAGCTATGTCGTTTTGCAGTGAGAGTGGCGTCACAAAAGCTAATCCAAGGAGATTTGAGGTTTCTTATTTATTCATTCCAAAGTATTCACTGAACACCTAATATAAACCAGGCATTTTGCCAATTTCTGGGCTTCCATAGCTAATGAGACGGTTAAGGTCCCTACCATCCACAGGGTTTGAAAACGGATTCTGAAGGCAATTTCAGAAGGGGTTCCTGATGGTAGGTCTGCTGGGGTCAGGGTGCCACTCGCTCTGACAGCTTTGAAGAGAGCCCTCATTTAAAGGCTTAATTAAGTTCCTGAAAGTTTTTTACTTTTATTTTTTTATTTATTTTAAAAAAAGATTTTATTTATTATTTGACAGAGTGAGAGAGATGAGACAGATCACAAGTAGGCAGAGAGGCAGGCAGAGAAGAGGAGGAAGCAGGCTCCCCGCTGAGCAGGGAGCCCTATGCGGGCTCGATGCGGGGCTCAATGTGGGGCTCGATGGTGGCTCAGTGGGTTAAAGCCTCTGCCTTTGGCTCAGGTCATGATCTCCCAGGACCCTGAGATCATGACCTGAGCTGAAGGCAGAGGCTTTAACCCACTGAGCCACCCAGGAGCCCCTAGATTGTTAGGATTTTTAGTTAGACTTGTGCCTTGCTTTGCTTTCTTCTCTGTATTAGATTGTTTTATTTTTTAAAATTATTTTTATTTTTAATTTTTTTATTATTTTTTTCAGTGATCCAAGATTCATTGTTTATGCATCACACCCAGTGCTCCATGCAATTCGTGCCCTCCTTAATACCCACCACCAGGCTCGCCCATCCCCCCACTTCCCTCCCCTCCATAACCCTCTTGTTTTAGATTTATGCTTCCAAGCTGTAGGAGAAGCCAGCAGGACTGGGTTTACACCTAACTAAGATGCAGAGCAAATTTTTTTTTCCTTCCTTCCTTCCTTCCTTCTTTCCTCCCTCTCTCCGTCCCTTTTTCTTTGTTTTTTTCTTTTCTTTCCCTTTCTTTCTTCCTTCCTTCCTTCCTTCCTTCCTTCCTTCCTTCCTTCCTTCCTTCCTTTTTTAAAGATTTTATTCATTTATTTGAGAGAGAGAGAGAGAGAGCATGAGTGAGAGAGCACAAGCAGGGAAAGCAGCAGAGGAAGAGGGAGAAGCAGGCTCCCCACTGAGCAGGGAGCCAGAAGCAGCAGCAGGCTAAATCCCAGGACCCTGAGATCATGACCCAGTGGGAGGCAGTCGCTTAACCGACTGAGACACCCAGGTGCCCCGTGACCTAGAGAAAATGTCTGTGTGCCTCAGGCAATGATAATGACTCACAGTGTGCTTTCAGGGACCAACTATCTGAAGAGTGCTGTCGCTGCCTTGTGTTCAAATTTTTCAGTGACAAGGAATCACCTCAGATGTTGGGTAAGCCGAATAACAGTATTAACAGCATGTTCTTCCTCAGCAAAACCATGAAACTATGTATGCAACAAAAAGCAAAGCAGCCGCGTTGCACTTATTCCTCTTGGCTTTAAGTAACAATATTCCAGTTTCCTTCCGGGGACATACTGCCTCTCCTCTGTCACATGATTCTGGTGGGGGAGTCCCCTCTCCAATCCAGGAATAGGCCCAAGACTCGGGCTGGGCAATCCGAGAACCAAATGGCCTCAGTTGGTCTCCATAATTGGCTGCGGGTCGTGAACCTGAACTCCAGATTCTCTCGGTCCCGTGATTGGCAGAAGTAAGAGAATGGGTTGCGTCTATGTAGTCAGAGTGAACTCCAACACTTGAGTGTAATGCTTTCTTCTGCTGGGGTTGCCCGGAGGAGCGTGTATTTCTGAACTGCTGGTAGCCAGGGACAGAGCATGCCTGAAAATAGAGACTTTCAGAAGAAAGCCACCGTGAGAGATGGAAAGAAACCACATCCTGAGGACATTGTTTGTGTTACTTGATTCATCTGGGCCTGAAACCAGACTAGCCCTGAAGTTTTTTAGTTGCACAAGGAAATAAATCCCTGCCTCTATCTTTGGGTTTTAACTCATTATTAGCCAGTTTGAGTTTTTCTTTATAAATCATCAGATACTGAGAAAGTCTGAACTACTATGATACCCTAAACATTCATTCCACAAATATTTATGGATAGACAAGTATATAAAGCACAACACTATGCCTGTGATAAAATGGGTGTGTGAACGGAAATATATTTATGTAACATGGGTGATTCTGACCTACGGTTGTATTTCGTCTGTGTTTGTTTGGATCTTTAAAAGGTACACTGGTTTAACCTTGGATGGCCTCCAATCTGTGGATGCTCTGTGGGTCACAAAGTTTAGATTAATTATATAGGTATGCAGGGAGACATTTTGTTAGAGGCTGTTTTAAATACTTGCACATTGGTTTGACTCTTGAGGTCTTGGTTTTTAATAGATCATATCATATGAAAGTTTCACATTATCATTTGGAGGAAATTCAGATATTTTGAGATGGAGTGATATCCAAAGACATTCTCTGTTTCTGGGAATTTTGGTTTCTATATCCTGTGTCGGTTTGCAAGATACGTGCAGGAAACTCTCCTCAGGATAGACCCGCCGTACTGCGCAAAACTGGCTCACAAGCGCTAGTTTTTAAAAAAAAATCCAAAATGACAGGCAGAAATATCTGCTCACGTGAGCGCTGTTCAAAGCTCTGGAGATATTTGAGTTCATGGCTGGTTCATTGATAACTGCGGTGGACGTGATTTCCTTTCTGAGCACACTTAGCTTGCTGAATTGGAACCATGAATTTGTACTGGACCAACTGTATCTCATCCCAAAGTAATATAATTCCTCCCAGAATGTTTCCTGGTACTTCCTATTATAGTCTATGGAATTTTTTCTTGTTATGTTTTGTCACATTGTGTTACATTTTGCAGCATTAGCTGATACTTCTTAAAGGGGGGAAACAGGACATAGGACAATGTAGAAGATGAACAAAAAACATACATTAGCATGAGTTTGCTTGTATATTTTAAAACAAGTTTCATATTATTTGATCAAAATGCTGTTTTTATTTTAACATAACCACAAGATCATTGTCACACTCACCACAATTAACGATGTTCTCTAATATCATGGATACACAATTTCTTTTAAAATTTCCTTATTTGTCTCAGAAATGTCATTTTACAGTTGATTCATTCAATAAGGATCCACACAGGGTCCATACTTTGCATTTAGTTATGTCTATGTCTTCTTTCTTCTATACCAGTCCCCCCTCTTTTCTTGACCCCTCATCCCTCATGTTGTCTATTTGTTGAAAGAACTGGGCTGTTTGGTCTGTAGAATGTCTCACATTCTAAATTTGGCTGATTGCTTACTTTTGGTATTCTTTAATTTATTATTTTATTTCTTTTATTTTCCTGCAAACTGGTAGATAGGTCTAGGATTAACTAGATTCATGTTCATTTTATTTAGGCAAGCCTGAAAGATGTTATACTCCCTATTCTACTCTGTCAGGAGGCACATAATGTGCAGCTGTTTTTCTTTTAGTGGTACCAAGATTGAGCAATGGGTTTGTGTCAGCTGCATCCATTCATTATGACATGCACTATCACCATTTAATTGTTTTAAGTAGTTGCCTGCATTCATTCTTTCATTGAAAGGCTACAAAATGGTGCTTTCTTAGCTGGAAATCTTCCATAAAGAACTTTCCTTCTGTTATGGATGCTATAACTATATACCAGGAAAGGGGAAATAGCCAAACATTTCAAGTCCTGATGGACCTTGTACCTGGGGATGCAAAGCACCATGATAGCCTGCTTTTAGAGTAAGGACACGCAGGGGCTCAGTAATAAGTGGGGTCCTAGCCCAGATCTGGTTCACAGTGGGTCCACTGGGACCATGACACACCTGGACAAACTTAGTAGTTGGCACAACCTACACATTGGTTCCTTGGCTTCTGGGGTAAGAGCTCTTGTAGTGGAGAAAACCAAGTGGAAGCCCATGAAACTGTTCACTTCCTCCAGCCAAGATAGTAAATCAAAAATTATATTGCCTCCCAGGGGAATGAGAGAGAGTACTGCCACCGCTCAAGGTCTGACACATGCAAAGGTGGTGGTCTTATTATGTCTGTATTTAATTTAATCAGTCTGACCCTTACAAAAACCAGATGATCACAGAAGATGACAGATCCCCACACACCTAAACCAATTAGAAGCCCCTACTGAGGCTGTTCTTCCAGTGTGGTATCTTTGCTAATGTAGATTGACCTGGACTCAGGTATATGGTATGAGGCAACTGATATAGTGATGTGGGAAATATTTTTCTCCCACTTATATGGGAAAGGAGGATTGAAAACAGTTGGTATTTACTTGGAATGGACAGTAGGACACATTCACAGTCTTACCCATGGCTATGGTAACTATTCTGTCTTCTGTCACAATATAGTACAAAGAAACCTAGGCCATCTGAACATTCAGAGCCTAACACTGATATACTCTACTGATGACAACAGGCTAATCAGACCAGATGACTAAGAAGTGGCAAGCATATTATTGATAAGATATGTGGGCCCCAGAGGGTAAGAGGTAAATCCTAGAAGATTCAAGGGCCTGCCCATTCAGTGAAACCCCTAGAGGTCCAATGGTCTAGAACAGACCAAGACATCCTCTTCAAAATAAAGGACACCTTACTGCATCTGGCACTTGGACATAGCATATTTCACACCTAGGAATTCTACTCCCAAGATGCAAACAACAGGGCTGAAAACATTGAAAGGATCTGGCTACTGGTCAGATCTACTATTTGTATAGACATGAAGACAAAGACAATGCTGAAGTTTCCAGTCTGAGAGACTGAGATGATGGTGATGCTAGAAACTCAGTTTTTGGATGAAAGATAATGAGTTCAGTTTTAGACCAATTCAGTTTGAGTTGCATGTAGATAGTCTAGCGGACAGTTGGACACATCAGGCTAGAGCTTATAAGAGACGTGAGGGTTACAAAAAACATGACTCCACGAGTCACTCAAAAATTATTTACTGGAAACCAATAATGTGTTTAAAGCTGGAGCTAAGACTCAAGCTTTGTGGCACTAGAAAATTAACAAATGCCATATTAGGAGGCTAAATTTATACCTGTATGGGGGGAAATTATATTTTATTTGACATGGGTGTCATCAGCATATTAATATCAATTAATTTAAAATAAGTAATTAATTTAAAAACCAATATTAAATATTAATATTTGAAGCTATCATTCCTTCACTCACTCATTTATTTATTCATTTACCTGATGAGATTTCTTAGGAAGAGAGAGAGCAGAATAGCGGTTTTCATCTTAGACATACAGATGGTCCCAAACTTACAATGGTTTGACTTGTGATTTTTTGACTTGATGATATCCAAAAGTGATACACATTCAGTAGAAACCGTACTTCGAATTTTGAATTTGGATCTTTTCCCAGGCTAGTAATATATGATACCATCTTCTCTCAGGATGCTAGGCAGAGGCAGCCACACTGCCTGGTCAGCCAGGCGATCATGAGGGTAAACAACTGATACGCTTACACCCATTCCATTTTTCACTTTCGGTATTTAATAAATTACATGAGAGAGTCAACACTTTATCACTGTCAGATGGTTTTGCCCAACTGTAGGCTAATATAAATGTTCTGAACACCTTTAAGATGGGCTAGGCTAAGCTATGGTGTTTGATAGGTTAGGTATATTAAATGCATTTTTAACTTACGATATTTTCAATCTGTGATGGGTTTATCAGGACTTACCCACACTGTAAGTTGAGGAAGATCTGTATATCAAAATTACCTGGGAGCTTTAAAAAAAAGGAGTGGCTGCTCTCCACTCTAGACATACTGAATCAGAAACTCCAAGGGCTGGACTTGACACATATTTCTTTTCAAAGCTCCACAGGTAATTCTTACATTCAGAAAGAGTTGAAAGCCACCAAAGGAGTAAAAAATACACCCTTGGTGAATAGCTCATTTAAGAAGGTAGAAGAGCTGGAGAAAGAGTAGAAGGGAATCAGCAAAAGAGAAGGTCATTCGAAAGAGGGTAACATCATGGAAACCAAAGGAATACTGTGTGTGCGCATGCATGCGCACACGCACTTGCACATGTGTGTGTGCGTGTGTGTGTGCATAGGAGGTGGGTGGAGGATAAAGTGAACTTAAAACTAATGTTAGTAGGGAGATGTTGTGGAGGAAGGAAAGAGCAGCATCGGTGTGGTGTCTGTTGGGAGAGAAGAAGGCAGAGGAGGAGTGGCGAGGAGGCTCAGTGGAAAGAAGGGTGTGTATTGTTTTATAGGGACACAATGGCTCTTGCATCATGCGAAATTGCATTTCTGGCCTGGCATGGAGTCCCACTGGACAGGTGTACCACTGTCTGGGAAAGAGGTATGCCCTCTGACTCCAAACTAGAACCTCAAAGCAAGACCCTATGTAGGTGTGGGAGGGCATTAAGCATCCCTTGCTGTTCCTGAACTCAAGCCATCCCAAGGGAGCTTGGATGGCATCACGATGACGCTTGGCCTCAAGATGCTGCTTGATATCAAGATGATGCTTTCATATGGATAAGGCATCAGGGTTGGTGGGAAGCTGTGGTAGGATCAGTGCCCTGCCCTACTTCCCCCATGGCTTATCTGAGTTCTGTGTGTTTTTCTCTTGTCATAAAGGAAAGTCTCTTTTGACAGCTGTAGTCTCTCGGCTGCAGAAAGGAAGAAGGAAGAGCATTTTGTTCCCTCGATTCAGAAAATGAAGCACAGGGTAGCCAGCCAGGTGGTAGCATCACATGATGCAGCTTCCCTTCCTCTCCAGGAGGGTCTTTCAGACTTCAACCCTGGGGGTTCCAAACAATGCTTTAAGTAGGAAGACAGTATGTACTGACAGGAACCTCCTAAGTCAGCGTATTCAGTGGTAGGGCTGACTCATTTAACTATGATTTCTTTTTATCTATATTTCTTTTTGTTTTCTTTCAGGGGAAGCTCTCCCAAGGAGAGGTCAGAACTAGGCCATTATTTTTTTTATCTCCAACATTCTACTGAAAAAAAATTTCAGAAAACTTGAAAGAATAGTATAATCATCAACCATATTCTTACCACCTGGACTCAAAAATTGTTAACATTTGGCCAATATTTGCTTTCTCTATCAGCTGATAATTTCTTTTTGGAATCATCTGAAAGTTGTTGATATCATATTTCATCCTGAAAATAATTCATAATTCATCTCTCAAAAATATGGACAATTTCCTGCATAATCACAGTACCGCTATTATACTTAAGAAAATTAACATTAATTTCTGATTTCATTACATGTCAAATTTGTATTTAAATCCCCACTGTCCGTAAAATGTTTTTTTGGCTGAATTATTTTTTAAAAAATCAGGATCCAGTTAAAGTCTAGGCATTACTTTCAGCTGTTGTATCTCTTCCTTCTCTTTTAATCTAACACAAATCTCCATGATACAAGTCACTAGATTTTTGAAACAAGGACCATTTCATAACACTTCTTATCTCCAGTCTTGAACCTGACCAGTAATAGGTATAATGGTAGATTGCTGCTTTTGTAGTTGCCCTTGAATCTGGGCTGGGTCTCCAACTGCTTTAACCAATAGAATGTGATAGAGGTGATGTTCCCAAACTTCTGAGACCAAGCCTTAAGAAACTTTCCTGCCCTCTTCCCAGCCATCTCTTTGCTTTTCACACCCTGACCTTGGTAGGCTTTTACAAGCTCCGTTCTCCCAGCTGCCTCCCTGCGTGCCACATCCTTGCCCATCCTGGACTTCCCAGGGCATCTGATGGTGCTCTTCTCTTTTGCATTCTGGCCACCCCACACCTTCTCTGGGTCTGCCACACATCAGTGCCACCCTCTCTGGAGCCGGTTGGCTGGTCTTTCTCTGTGCTCGTGCAGTGGTTTGTCTATATTTCTCCTGTCATATCTGTCACGTTCTATGTGTGGATTTTAATCAAGGAAGTTCACTGAGTTAATTAAGCATTTCTTTTCCACACCCTACACCCTTCTTTTTCTCCAATCCCTCACCTTGTTTGAGGCTGTATAATTTTCTACAGCAAGTAGAATCTCACTGGATTTAGAGGGAGTAAGAAAGGGTCAACCCTCAGAGCAGGATGCTCTCATGGTGTGAACAATATGCTACACAAACCTCTGGCAGGACTGGTATCTTAAATGCCTAGGACTCCCTTTAACAATTTTTCTTTCTCTTTTTTAAAAATTTTATTTATTTATTAGAGAGAGAGAGCATGAGCTGGGGGAGGGGGGGAGAGGGAGAAGCAGACTCCCCGGCGAGGGGAGAGCCCAACAGAGGGCTCGATCCCAGGACCCTGAGATCATGACCTGAGCCAAAGTCAGATCCTTAACTAACTGAGCTACCCAGGCTCCCCTAATAATTTTTCAATATAGGTGGATTTCAGGCTGAAGACATATTTGTGCATGGGTGGGGCAAAGGAAGAGGATAGGATTAAGGAAGAGTAAAGTCCTCAGGTCTGGACCTAGAGTGACTGATAATCACTCTGAAAGGTGACAAAAGGAAGCTGGTCCCTCTCTGCCCACAATGGAAGTCCTCGACTGGGCTGGATTCAGTGGGGCCTCACCCTCATGCCAGATGCAGCTGTTTATTTCTGGCTTCTTTTAGGAACCACATTAGAGAGGACACACCCTTTGGGCCCCCTTGAAAGATCCTGTAAAAATGAAGGCACTCCCTTGTAAGTAAAATATTCCTGAATGCAACAATATTTGGATAATTATAGTCTCCCAGGAGCGTAATCCTTAAATGGCAGCGATAATTATAGCATCCCAGGCCTGTGGCATTTCTCTTTTAAGAACCTAATCCCATGGGCAGAGGGAAATAGGGACCCCAGGATGCTTCTTCTGCTGAGTCTCCCTAGCCCACACCCTATGATGGATCATTCTAGAAAGCAAGCCCAGCGAGTCTTGTAACCAAGACTTTCTTGCTCATGCTAGGGTATGACAAAGAGGCCAGCACAAAGCCGTGTGTGGGAATGAGTGCAGTTATTTCTGACAAATTGAAGTCAAACCTGTGTGTAAATAAATGAGGTAAGAAATGATTCTTTGGAACTGTACCTCTGATAATTATGAGAACACTGATGATTCTTCCTGGGACAGTTTTGGCCAAGGAATCAAGTCAAAGTTTTGGGTTGTTGGCTTAACTTTTATGTTTATCTTCTAATCTACTCGGGGAAGCTAGCTGAGGGGAGTGTGGTATTTTGGCCATGACTATGCTTGATCTTTTAAAAGTTCAGGTAGACATACAAATGGCTAGCAGACACATGAAAAAATGTTCATCATCATTAGCCATCAGGGAAATTCAAATCAAAACCACATTGAGATACCACCTCACACCAGTTAGAATGGCAAAGATTAACAAGGCAGGAAACAACAAATGTTGGAGAGGATGTGGAGAAAGGGGAACCCTCTTACACTGTTGGTGGGAATGCAAGCTGGTGCAGCCAATTTGGAAAACAGTGTGGAGATTCCTCAAAAAATTAAAAATAGAGCTACCCTATGACCCAGAAATTGCACTACTGGGTATTTACCCCAAAGATATGGATGTAGTGAAAAGAAGGGCCATATGTACCCCAGTGTTCATAGCAGCAATGTCCACAATAGCCAAACTGTGGAAAGAGCCGAGATGCCCTTCAACAGATGAATGGATAAAGAAGATGTGGTCCATGTATACAATGGACTATTACTAAGCCATAAGAAAGGATGAATACCCAACTTTTGCATCAACATGGATGGGACTGGAGGAGATTATGCTGAGTGAAATAAGTCAAGCAGAGAAAATCAATTATGGTTTCACTTACTTATGGAACATAAGAAATAACATGGAGGACATTACAAGAAGGAAAGGAAAAGTGATGTGGGGTAAATCAGAGGGGGAGACGAACCATGAGACACTGTGGACTCCGAGAAACAAACAAGGTTTTAGAGGGGGGGGGGGGGGAGGATGGGTGAGCCTGGTGGTGGGTATTAAGGAGGGCAGGTATTGCATGGAGCACTGGGTGTTGTACACAATGAATCTTGTGATCACTGCATCAAAAACTAATGATGTATTTTATGATGACTAACATAACACAATAAAAATTTTTTAAAAAGTTCAGATAGATTTGCAGAAAGACAAATGTGGCTGGCTCTGGGTTGCCCCTCTAACACGAGTTTCAAGGTATAAGCCAATGCTTATACAGGCCAGAGATAAGGGAGTGGGGATGGTGTGGTATGGTCCATCACCCTTGCTGGGAAAACAAACCAAAATGAGTCTTCAAGAGGTAAGCAGTCAGAGGGGTCCAGCTTGTTTGTGTATCAAAAGGGGGGCCCAACATCACTTGATTCCAGGGTGCCTCCCCCTTCATAGCTTATAGTCTATTAATTTGCTTTCGATGCACAGTGGCTCTCTGAGTGATTTAAGATCACTGCGAAGCCTCCCCAAGGACAGGTACCATGGTCGATAAGACAGAGGAGAATACTCTGACGCATGTGACACACTATCTCCAGGACTTACCCTTGGTTTACGGGAATACCCTGCATTTCCTTTTACAACCTGCCAGTGTTTGGTTCCCACAATTAGGAGGAGTTGTTATGACTCACTTTGGTCACAAGGCTCTTTTCTCTTGAGGCTTGGCAAGGACATTTTCTCTAGTTCAACTGACTTCTGTGGGCCTTGAGATGATTTTTATAGATAAGAGTAAGAAAACCCTCGACTGACCTCTATTTTCTAAGCTGGTAGGGACAGATCTCTCTCTCCATTCCCTCGAATTCCATAGGGTTTTTGTTTGTTTTTGCATCCATATCCTTTGTAACATTCTTTCATTCATTCACTAGCAATTACTGGTTTCATTCCACTTTGAAGGTATGTGCTGGCTGCTGGAAGAAGAAAAACTGAAGTTCTGTATCTTACCCTTTCAGAACCTATTCTGCACAGAAGACACGTAATATATAGAGCTTGTGTCTCCGAAAGCACAGCCATATGTCTGGATGGCATTCATATGCGTTGTTTCACAGCCCCCCATAGATTTAACCTCAGCTTTCTTATGCCGCACATATTTTCCCCACTGGCATCTTTTTGTCATTTTTCTGCTAAGGTGATTCAGAGAAGTGTGTTGATGGGCCCTGCTTCCCCCACTTGCTTTATTTCTAGCTATTTTCTCTTTGTAGGATGGAGGCCTCACACTGGGTAGAGTTCCCAAGACTCATCTGTTGTCAGGGTGTCTGTTGGGAGTCTTTTTGTGGGTTGTATGAAGAGGCAGAGGTTGTACCAAACAAAAGCAAGACTAGAAGAAGCGCTACCATAGCCAGAACAACCCTCCAAGAAGCCTTTGGACAGTAGCAAACACACGAATGCATGAATATCATTTCGATAGTATTTCACAAAGGAACATGTCTACCTGTTAATAGACACCAAGTCAAGTACTCCCTTAGGTTCTCTGCAAATCTGAAGGGGTCATCAAGTAAAACAAAAAACAAAAAACAAAAAAACCCACAAAAAACCTGAAAATTTCTATTTGTATGTATGTGTACACACATGTGTACACACACACCCACCCACACACTCCACATTTATGGTGGTAAGAACATTTAACATGAGGTTTATCCTCTTAACGACCTGTAAGTGCACAATGCAGTCTTGTTAACTCAAGGCAGTACTGCGCAGCAGATCTCTAGAACTTACCCATCTTGCATAACCGAAACTTTATACCTGTTTAACAGCAACTTCCCACTTCTCCCGCCCCTGTCCCCAACAACTGCCATTCTGCTCTCTGCTTTTATGAGTTTGACTATTTTAGATACTTCATCCAAGTGGAATCATGCAGTATTTGTCCTCTTGTGACTGGCTTGTTCCACTTAGCATAATGTCCTCAAGGCCCATCCATGTTATTGCACATGGCAGAACTTCCTCCTTTAGGTCTGAATAATACCCCACTATATGCATAGACCACATTTCTTTGGCAGTGGGCCATTTAGGTTTTTCCACATCTACATTTTTACATAAAACGTTACCATCTAAGAGGTGAGTTAGCTGTTCTTCATGTGATATGTTGTATTCTTATCAACACCTAGCTTAAAATGCTTTGAAATTCCCAGAGAAAAATCAGATTCGCTAACATAGGATGTGAGGTCCACCAAAATTAGGCTCTGTCTGCAACTCCAGCTTCATTTCTCACCCTTGCCTTCCCCTCCCTTTTTGTTCCAGCTTCACTGAACTCTATCAGATTCCCACACACAAGTTGCTTCCCGATCTTTGCCTCAGTGTACTTTCCTCTCTCCCAGGTCTCTCTTTTCCTTCCCTCAGCCTCTTCATCTAGATGATTTCTATGCAAATATGAAGACTCAGCCCACGTGTCACCTCCTCCAGGGAGCCTTCCCAGAACTTCTGTCTCCTACCCCACCCCTCCCCCTGCTCTGTTTGTAGTACTATCATTTGGTTTCCTATAACATATTATAATGATCAGTTTCTGTGTCTGTAACTCCCACCAGACCCTGAGTACCTTGAGGACAGTGACATTTCATCTCTGTGTCTCAGGGTCTAGCAAAATGCCTAGCAGAGTACTAAGTTCTCAACACATATTTGTGGACTGAATTAATGAAAATTAATTTTTCTGAGCCTCAGTTACCTCATCTACAAAGTGGGGACAATAATATTTCCCTGCAGGATTTCTGTGGGGACTGAGAACACGTAGGTAAAGTGTCTCGTCCAAAACCTGCAAATGAAAGGAGCTCGGTGGCCGGTGGGCCTCTTTCTTATTAGTGAAAGTGCGGTGGGCTCTCTGGGGAGGAGGCCATGGTTCTGACTGTAGGCTGGGAACCAGTCAGAGCGAGGATGTGGCTCGTTGGGGCAATGTGTCATCAGCCGCACTCTCAAGCCCGCTCACTGGAATGACACAGTGACTCTCAGTGACAGGTGGTTGCCTGTGATCGGGGTTCAAAGATTCTCTATTCCTAGAAAAGAGATGAACTTTATGCTCATATTAGAGACTCGTCAGGTGACCCACGAAGGCCATGCAACACAGTGGAATTAGGTCACGTATATTTACTTTCTTCCTCCCACGAGACCTGTGCCTCTCTTGAAGGTGCTGCAAATTGTTCTGGGTGGTGCCGTGCCAAATGCTCTTCTAGAAATCAAGTTCATTTTTCTGACTCACTCTACGTGCTTGGGCAATTGCCCAAAGTCTCCACATCCATCTCTGAACCTCAGCGTATCTTTCCTCACTTATGCCGCACACAAAAAAGAAATTAAGTTTAATTTGAATGGTGCTTCCCCAAGTGTAGGCTCTGAGGGGACCGTCATAGGTGTCCAGATGCTTTTTGCTCTATGTGACAGAAAACCTAACCCTAAATGGCTTACATAATAAAGGGGAATATTTATTTCAGCAAAGGTCCAAGGTAGGTTGGGTTTCACAGGTGGATGCCTAATCATGGCCTCAGCTCGGTTGCTCTGTGATTTTGCTGTTTCTGCTGCCTCTCATTTCCTCGTGGGACTCTCAGGCTGACTGACCTCGTGGTGGCAGAAGTGAGTGCAGCACTTTGGGACTTCAGTATTGGCAAGGACGTGCCCCAAGATTCACTCTGGCTCAGTGAATGTCACATATGCCACACGAGTCAATGAGGATGGCCAGGGAAATGGAATGTACGGATTGCGTAAGCCAATCAGACTGGAGCTGGTGGGAGGAAGGAGGCAAGGTCAGCTTCTCGAATGGATACCCAGGTAGGGGAGAGGAAATTACAGGAATGAAAATCTTAGAGGGATGAATGGATATTTATTATCATCAACAATAAAGAGCCACTATAGCCATGAGGGGAATTGTGCTTATTTGAAAGAAGGTATGATTTTGGATGGCTAGTTGAATTAGGCCACTTCTATACCCCCAGAACATAGGGAAAAAAATCACAGAAGGTTTCAGTAATGCCCAAATAACGGTGAGATAGAGAATCACAAGCTTCATGAAGTTGTGTCCCTTTAATAAAAGTTATTATTATATTCTTTGGTTGTAGGATGATATAGAAAAAAACTTGGCTTCCCAACAATACCTCATGGTCTTAGAAAGAGATTGAGACCTTTTGCATCAAGTTCCAACAGAAGATTAGTGATTAATGGTTGAGCTGTAAAATACTCACAAACTCTGGGCTGGTTCATAATGTGAACGAATCTCTAAAAACTTTAAGTGTACAATCTTCTAAGCCCAGCTGCACCTCAGCCCTTCCTCTCTGTTTTAAAAATAAAGCTACCAGTTTATAAACAACTTTCATACCAAAGGCTTGACCCTCTGGGTGATAAGTGACAAGAGAAGTGTACTAATGGACCTTTTAAGAGTCCCGCATCAGCAGACTTACCCTGTCTCAAACTGGCTTGGGGTTATCAGTGTAATCTTTTAAAAATTACTTTCTAAACAAACTTAACAACGAAGATGATTGGTATAAGGGAAGGAAAGTTAAAGCCAAAAATATTTCAAATGTAGCTTTAGAAAGAATGATGGCACATACATTGCTGATCGGTTTCAGAGCTCTGGACATTTTCCTGTTTTCTTTGTAGAGCAGAAGAGTTTTCATCTGCTCTTGTGCCTTTGACCTCCTGCCACACATCACAATCTTAACAAAAACTGTGAATGTTGTAAATAGGATTCGGAATTACTCCTGCGCACGGCACGGCACTGTGTTAGGTGTGATGGTAAAACAAGATGAACAGTTATCTTCCATGAAGCAGCTTTGATTTTAAATCAAAGTCTTAACTAGTTTTCTAGTTAAATTGATACATTGACTTCATATGTTTTCCTCCTCTACCTCTACCTCCTGAGACCCCAAAAAGGGAGGAGGAAATACTAAAGGACAAGAAATTTAAACCAGTGCTGGAAGATTGAAAATAATACAAGGACTTGTACCTGACACAGTAGGACTGAGGAGGTCATAACCTCAAGTACTATTGAAAGGGATGCTGATGATGGACAGAGAAGGATATTGATGGCTGGCAAATGACTTGTTCCCTGTAGCCTTCCTCCTGTAATGCTTAAGAATATAGGGGTGCCTGGAAACCCTGATGGTGAGCATGAGGTGTTGAACTAAAACCAGGAGACTTGTTGAATCGAAATTCTGTAAAGGAAACAATTGGACCCCAAGATCTCCTCCCTGATGCCTTTTTTTTTTTGGTAATAGGAATAGAGTTAACATACAATGTTACATTTGTACCAGGTATACAACATAGTGATTAGACAAGTCTATACCTTATGCTCTAGTATTGCACCATTATTTACAATACCCAAGAATGGAAGCAACCCAAGTGTCCATCAATAGATGGATAAAAAAGATGCGACATATATATGGAATATTATTTAGCCATAAAAAGAATGAGATCTTGCCATTTGCAACAACATGGATGGACTTAGAGGGTATAATGCTAAGTTAAATAAGTCAAACAGAGAAAGACAAATACCATATGACTTCACTCAAATACCATATGACTTCACTCACATGTGGAATCCAAAAAACAAAATAAATGAACAAACAAAAAGCAGAAACACTCCGTGATGCTGTTGAAGCAGGGGAGGCTATCCCCAAGAATGACACTGGAAGTTCATCCTTTGGAATTATTAAGGGCTACCAGAAATAGGGAGGGCAGGGAGAGTGTCGAACTGAAGGAGTGAATTAAATAAAAACCTCCATTATGAAATGTGACACCCTTAGGCTGCTTCCTTCCTTTCTTTGCTGAAAACATAAATAGCCAGGAATAAACTCCTCAGGCAGGACACTGGAAAATTGCTCTTTGGAGACACTGAACTGGTCCAGAGAAATGCTTTCACATACTGATAATTGGGAATATGCTGACAAAAAGCTGTCTGCTGACCCTTTGCTATAGAGGAGTCTCCCTGTTTATAAGTCCTGATCACTCACAGAATTTCCAAATAGCTTAATTAAAAATCTTTTATTATAGACAATGTCAAACATACAAAAGTAGAGAGAGTAGTATAATAAACTCTCATACACCTGTTGCTCAATGTCAAAAATTAGCAATTTATGGCCAATCTTGTATTATCCATACTGTTACCCACTTTCACTCTCCTGTATTATCTTGAAACAAGTCCCAGATATTATATCATTTTACCCTTCAACATTTTAGGTTGTATCTCATGTGTTTCTAAAAGATATTGACTCTTCAAAAGAAACTGCTATCATCAGCATTGAAATAAATGGACAATAATTCCTTAATATCATCCACTATCAGGTTAGTGTTCAAAATTTCAGTTGTCTTATAAATGTCATAATTTTATTTTATAGTTTGTTTGGAACAGTCCCCAAATTAGTTTCACTCATTGCAATCAGTTGATATATCTTTTAATCTCTTTACATCTGTGGGGTCCTTAGCTATCTTTCTCTTTTTGTTTGCAATTTATTTGTTAAAGAAACCAGAGTTTCCTTTCTGGAGTTTCTGTGTGGTAAGATTTAATGGTTGCATCTATGTGGTATAGTTTAGTAAATTCTTTTGTTGTCTTTATTTCCTATAAATTGGGTCTAAAGGCTGGATCAAATGTAGGCTGGATTTTTTTTGTAAAGAAAAATTCCCAGGTGGTATTGTATTCTTCCATTTGGAAGTACATAATATCTGACTGCCTTTCTCTTTTTTGGATGTTAGCAGTTATTAATGATCATCCATCAATTTATTAAGGGATGCAAAGTGGTAATATTCTAATTCTACCAGTCCTTCACTTATGAGTTGGAATACTTCCATAAAGAGAAACTTCTCCTTGTTTGATATTTGCTTACATACAGTGAAGGTATAATAAGTGGATTGATTCTTTCTCTTTATTTTTAGTTTTCTAAATAATGAGTTGACTCGCTGATAGCCTCTAATATGACCAATTAAATTTTGTTTTGCCTCACTGCTCTTATGAACTTGTGGATTTAAACATATTTAATGTGTTCCAAACTATTGACACTATTATTCTATGAAGCTTGAATTGTCCCATTTTTGGCTAGTGAGTTTGGCTACTGAATCCTGATAGAACATTAGTATCATCGAAAACTTCTTTTCTATCAATAGAATGGGATGACATGATGACCCAGACCCACTCTGACATTTTTTTTTTCTTTAAATCGTGGTCATTAGAGAAAAGCTTATATAACATGAAGAAAAAGATGTCAAAAGAGAAACCCAAGGGAAGCAAAGGTAGTGCAGAAAACCATAGAGATCTTCAAAAATAACTCAGAGGTTGCTAGGATGGAAGGTAAAGCAAAGGTGATTTCCTAGGGGAAAAAGAATAAAAAAAGAAATACATGAAAATGGTCAGCTTGAGGTCCAACATTCAACTTGTTCTAAGACCAGAAGGAAGGAATAGAGAAAAATCAAGGGAAAAAATCACTGGGAAAAAACCCCCAAAACTCAAAACCCCAAACCCAAACCAAACAAACACAAAACACAACCAACTCTGTTCTCCTCCTTCAAACTTTCCCAAAGCTAAAACTGTGAATCTTGAGCCTGAGAAGGCCCACTAAGAACCAAAGACAATGAAAGAATGTTGACCCATATTAAATGCACCATCATGAAATTTCATGAAGTTTCAGGACACCAGAAATAAAGAGATCCTCTAAAACAAATTACATACAAAGAAACAAAAATGAGTAAAGCTTTCGACCTTTCAACTATAAACACACTAAAATACAATGGAGAGACTTCTGCTTTCATCTACAATGGCATAATGGGGCCTGGGTTCATCCTCCTGCCTGAAACAATGGAAAAACCAGGCATAATATGCAAAACAATGTTTTCCAGACATTAGACACTAGGCAACGAAGTACGGTGATCCCTGAGGGACGGGAGACAAACAAGGTTGCCTCAGCTTGCTGCCTTGAGAATTTTCAGGCCACAGAACTGAACTCAGGGAGATTAAGTTAAGGGTTAAGGAGATTAAACAGACAGTGTGGTGGCTGAAGTTCACAGGCAGAGCCTGGGAGAGAACAGAGCCACGCAGAGAGTCGTCCAGACACCTGTGGATGAGTTCCCTCAAGTATGCAGCAAAGCACTGATCAGTGACCTCACTGAGGCTGAGCAAAGAACCAGCACAGAAAAGAATTAGTCAGAACAGTACCTTGAGCTCACATAGGTCTGGGAATAGTTCCTGTAACCACTATCCAGACTGGAAAACCTCATTAATTAGCATAGTCAGAAGGATTTCTCCTTGTTAGAAGAAAAAAATTAGTCCTAAATGAAATGCTACTCTATTTTTGCTTAGTAAATATTAAAAGCAACATCCAAAAGGATCAAACTATTTCTAAGTCACTTCTAGAGTGATGCTCAAGAATATTTATAAGTATGCAAAAATATCTAGTAGTGGAGTAATATTTTTTAAAATACTGAAAGAAAAAGTTTCAACCCAGACTTTAATACCCAAAGTGCTACAAACTAAATGTGCCCCCCTCAACATTTCTGTGTTAAAAGCCTCACCTCGGTGGGATAGGATTAGAATGTGGGGGCTTTGGGAGGTAATGTGGTCATGAGAACAGAGCCTTCATGAGGGGGTTAATGGGATTATAAAAAGAGACCCCAGAGAGCTTCCTTGCCCCTGCTGCCACACTAGGGCACAGCAAGAAGCCTGGGTTATGAACTAGCTGGTGGGCCCTCAGCAGACCCTGCATCTGCAGGTGCCTTGATCTTGGACTTTCCAGGCTCCAGAACAATGAGAAATAAAGTTCTGTTATTTTTAAACCACCCAGTCTGTTGTATTCTGTCATAGCGGCTTGAACAGAATAAGACACAAAAATATCTAAGTTGGAACTGAAGTTGAATTATAGACCTTTACAGACATATAAAAGATGAAAAAAACCTATCACCCACAGACCCACTTTATAAGAAATATTAAAGAATGTCCTTGAAGCAGAAGGAAAATTATGCCAGGTGGAAAAAGGATCTGAACACGGTAATGAAGAGCACCAGAAATGGCATCTATGTGAATAAATATATGACTTAAAAATCATTTACATCTCTTTAAAAGATAATTTACTACTTAAACAAAATGACAACTATGCAGTGTGGAGTCTATAATATATGTAAAAAGCAAAATGTATGACTGAAATAGAATAAAGGCGGAGGAGTGAGAAACAGAAGTAATACTCTTATAAGGTTCTCATACCATAAGTGGTATAATATTGCTAGAATGTAGACTGTTATAACTTGAAGATGTATACTGTAAACCAAAAGTAGCCACTGAGATAACAAAACAAGAAGTTGTAGCTAATTAGTCAACAAAAAAGATAAAATGGAATCATAAAAAATATTCAGCTCCCCTCTATCCCCCAAAAAGGTAGAAAAAAGAGGGAAAAGATGAACACATAGAAAACAATTTGTTTTTAGGACAAATAGAAAACAAATGGCATGATAGTAGATTTAAGCCCAACTGTATCAATAAGTATGTAAATGTAAATGGAATAAACATCTTAATTAAAAGGCAGTTATAATCAGGTCGGAGAAACAAGAAAGACCCCAATTAATATGTTGTCCACAAGAAACCCAGTATAAATATAAAGACATAATTCAGTTAAAAGCCAAAGGAAGGGAGACGATCTACTATTCTAAACTAATAAAAGGAAATCTGCAGAGGCTATCTTCATATCAGAAAAAGTAAATTTCAGAGCAAAAAGCATGATCAGAAATAAAGAAGTTCATTTCTTAATGATAAAGGAATCAATAAATCAAGAAGTCAGGGCAATCCTAGGTGTTCCTGCACCTAATAACACAGCTTCAAAATACATGAGACAAAAACTGATATAACTGCAATGAGAAACAGACAAATCTGTAATTTTAGTCCTAGATTTCAATATCCCTCTTTCAAGTTCTGGAACAAAGAGACAGAAAATCAGAACAGAATGGGTAAAGACAACTTGAACAATACAATGAACCAACTTGACCTAATTGACATTTATAGAACACTCCCCCCAACAACAGCAGAATACACACTCTCTTTAGGTACACACAGAACAAGTTTGTCAAGTACCAAGTACACATGGAACAAGTCAACACACAGTCTACTGAGGTAGACCATAAAATAGGTCTTGATAAATTTGAAGGAATTCAAGTCATAACAAAGTATGTTTTCCGACCACAGTGGAAATAAATTAGAAATCAACAACACAGGGAAATCCAAGAAATTCACAAATAAATGGGAATTATACAAAACACTAAAATATTTACTTTCTATTCGCCTTTTTGGGGAAGGCTTAAAGGATGCGCTCCAGAGAAATTAAAGAATAAAACTAGGAAGGGAAAAACCTTGTTTTGGGATACAGGAAATCCCACATAAGATCTTGTCAAAAGGAAGTTCAGAATGGCAGTTATCCATAGACCTCAGAGAACAATCAGATCAAAATTAGGAAAGAGGGCGCCTGGGTGGCTCAGTGGGTTAAAGCCTCTGCCTTCGGCTCAGGTCATGATCTCAGGGTCCTGGGATGGAGGCCCCTGCATTGGGCTCCCTGCTCAGTAGGGAGCCTGCTTCCTCCTCTCTCTGCCTGCCTCCCTGCCTACTTGTGATCTCTCTCTATCTGTCAAATAAATAAATAAAAAATCTTAAAAAAAAAAAACAAAATTAGGAAAGAGGAAGGAGAATTTCCCAAGGAAAAAAAATAAAAATGGTACATCATCTGGTATTTTTAAACACAGGCACATGACACAGGGAGAGATTTGAGATATTTAAGGATATGTTTATAGATAATTATGAGATAAAAAGAGGTAATAAAGTAATACCAGTAAAAATAAAAAGTTGTGTGAGAAGCATAATTATATCATACTATTTGGCTGTGCAGAGAACAATATTTTGTGTTGTCATAATAATGGAAATGACAGTTACTGGTTTTTAAAAAAAACTATGTGATAACTGTATTGGGAAGCTAAAAGTCTGTTGGTGTAGGAGAATTTATTATCTATCATAACATCAGTAAATAATGCATCTATTTGATAAACCAAGAGGTAGGACCATACTGTCTTATTTAAAATAATGGAGGTTAATATCAGAATAAACAGTTTTCAAAAGCTGAAATTGTTGCTTCTGGATATTACACTAGGAAAGTGGAATGGGAAAGAGTGGGTCAGGTGATTGCTGCTAATCTCCACTAGAGATTCTGTGGTTAAGACAACATTCTATAGAGGTATTTTTGGATAAAATATTTAAAACAAAAAATTAAAGCAATTAAGCAGGGAACAGCCATATCTCCAATGACTCTCTAGTGTGAGGGCAGAAAAAGGAAAATTTCTTAGAGTTACTCATTGGCATCTGAGCTGTAGAAGATAAAGCAGAATATGACCAAAGTATAAAATGTAGACATAGTATTTACCTAAGTGTACTAGTTAGTAATATCGAGTTGTGAGGGTAATGACATTTAAAAAGTAATGATATTGAAACGAATAATTAAGGGATTGGGGAGGGTGTACCAAAAAACCTCAGTAATTGAAATAACATTTTAATATAGTATTTTATTTTATTTTTTAATATAATATTTTAAAAATCAAGATTAATGTGCAAAATCTATAATGGGAAAAATATCGAAAGTTTTCATGAAAAGCCAAGACTGTAGTACATATTTTTCCTGTGTGTTGGGCTCCAATATGGCTCGGCATGGCACCATTCAACAGATAATAAGTGTTTTAGGTACTGAAAGAACAATAATCATGTCTGCTTTCTTATCTTAAAATTCTGTATGAAGATGAGCTGTTGGCACAAGGGAAAGTTTTTTGAAAACATGCTATATAAATGTCAGTTGCTTCAAATAATCTCCAAAGTACTTTATTACATGTTAAACCATTAACTCTAATCAAAGATATATTGACTTCTAGCAAAGTCATCAAACCTGTTTTCTTCAATGCTCTTAGCAAAATGAGTAATTCTTAGGGCCATCTGTTCCATTTCCCTTACTCCTCACAAGAGAAGGGAAATTTGTCCAAATCCCCCTGTTGTTTTTTTTCCTGTGTTCACAGCTTGAACTGTGACAAGGGGGATGGGACTAACATTTTCTGTCCAGGAGACAGTGCGCCCAGGAGACCGTGAGCTCTAGAGCTCCAAGGTTTGGCAAGTGATTGGGAACTTGGAAGCTAGTGGGTAGCTGGTAGAAGAAATGGAGTTCATGCTTCTGGATAAGCACCTTACTCAAAGACCTGCTTCTCTCAAGGTCCATCTTTTTAATTGCTGACTTTGCACAGACTCCAAAAAACCTGCATACCATAATCTGAAAGGGAAGGTCAACCTAAAGGTCAGTGTTTTAAGGGTGGTACTTCAAAGACATTTATCTCCTTTACAAGGCCATTAGTCTTGGGTAATGGTCTATTGTCTTTCATCATCCCAACCTCTTCACCTGCCTGTTTACTTTGAGTCCAACCACAGAATTCAAGGCTCAGCATGAATGGCTGCTTTTTTGCTATTTCACTCTGGCCCAGTGGAAGCTTGGTCACAGTCTGTGAAAGCAGTTGTCACCTGCCGGAAGGAAATGCGGTTACTAGGGCCAGGATATGCTTTAACTTTCAGCTAAAATATGGCAAAGACCTTTTTGGGGGAGTAGTTAACAATGAAGAAAAGAGCCTTATGCATTCAGATAAAACTACAATGTTTTATGCATAAGTCTAAACAGATATCAGAGGCATAAATATCCAACAATAAACATAGATAGCTACATTGGTATAGCACTTGCCTACACATTTTATATCAGATGCCTCACTGAATCCTCATTGTGACTCTATGAAATAGGTATTATTATTAGTCCACTTTACAGATGAGTAGTTTTTCAAGGCTCCAGTAAGCAGCAGAACTGGTATGGGAACCCAGGCAGTGTGGCAACAAAGTATAGGCCTTTAAGATCTCTGCTATGCTGTCTTGTGTATAAAAGAATAGTATAGCCAGTTGGTGAAGGATTATTATTTAGCCTTTAAAATGGCATAACGTCTATGTGATAACATAAAGATGAAATATAAATTTCATGACCTTGGATTTAAGCTGTATAAAATATATACAGTATAGGTAAAGATGATCAGAGGTCAAGGACCCCAGATGGCCAAAAAATACCCCCAGAACAACAACAACAACAAAAAACCACAGAGCCAAAATTTAGCAAGAAAAGCCATAGTAGAATTTGTAGTATGTATATAGTAGAATTTGTCTTGGAATATGTAGTAGAATTTGTGCGTTGTTGCTAAGAACTCTGTTCCTGATTCAATTCTGTTTCCCAAACTCAGATTTGTCCCCAGATTTTGACTTTTTGCAGTATCCTGGAAAGGTTCTTAGGGAAATTTCTTGCTGGTGCATGTTCTCTGTCCTTTGACTGCTTGGGTCACACACCAATTCATGCCTGCATTGCTGATACTCACCACATACTCCCCAGTCTCTGCCCTTGTGTAGCCCCCCATCCCACAAACAAGAATTAATAGGAATAGTTCTTGTGGCATGTTAGTGAGATTATGTTGATCATTTTCTCCTATTAGAAATAAGATCAAAATATCTTGAACCCAGCCATAAGAATGATTGTGACATAGAGATTTATTCCCATAAAAAACCTGTCTTGATGGTGAGCACTGAGTAATACATAGAATTGTCAAATCTATATGTTATACACATGAAGCTAATAGAACATTGTCAATTATACTTTAATAATAAAAAAATTAGGAGACAAAAATAAAAATAAATAATAAAATACATACTTTGATTGATCAAATGGGCTATGTTTGATTAATACCTGTTGCAAACACAAATAACGTAAAACTCGGTGTGAGCCTGCAAGTAAAAAAACAAAAACCTTCATGGTTATGAATGAGGTGATACTTGGAGAAACAGGCTGTATTGGGAGAAAAAGGAAATGATGGATTCCAGAGTCAGCGATCAATATATATCGATCCATTCATCTATTTGACAAATATTTATTGAGTACATACCATGTGCCAGGCACTGTGCTAGGTTCTGGGTATTCACTGGTGATCACCATGGATAAGGTCCCAATACTTGTAGATTTTACCATATAATTAGTAGTGGAAACAGATTTTAAACAATTAAACATAAGCCTATAATTACTAACTGTTGAGTGCCATGAATGAAAAGGCAGAGAGTCTTGAGAGAAGAAATTGGGGATCTACTTAAGACTGTATACTGAAGATCCCCTGAAAAGACAAGGCTTAAGATATGACTTGAAGGTTGAGAAAGTACCAGCCATGCTAGAAGTCACTGTGAGCACACTTCAGGAGGTGAGAACAATAGAGCCTCATAAGGATCCTGAGATGACAGAGAAAAGTCCTAAGAGGCTAAAGTGTAGCTACTGAAGAGGGAAATAAGGCAGGTGAGGGCAGAGGTTTGGGTCATGAGAGAGTAGTGGATTTAACTACAAGTGCAATGGGAAACTAGTGAAGATCACTACTTGGAGAATAAACTTGAGAGTAACAAGAATGAAAATGAAGGCCTTACTGCAGATGTCCAAGCAAGAAATGGTAGCTCTTTGGACAAAGGTGTTGGTAATGAAGATTGGGGAGGAGAGAAAGAGATGAAGATGTAATGAAAGAATTCTTGGAATTTGGATAAGGGACTGGATCTGGAAGAAAAAAAGGAGAGAACACAATGATGTATTCGTCAGGTGGTAATTGCAGTGACAGACAGCCCCTTCCAAGTCTCAGTGATTTGACCACTAGAAGCTATTTTCTTGCTCCTATCACAGTCCAGTATGGGTAGTAGGAAAGTGAGAGAGGTCTGCTTCCCACACTGATGTTCTTACATCTTGTGGAGCCTCCATTGTCACCACAGGTGGCCTCCAAAATCACCAGGAACAGAGAGAGCATGGATGACCACGTGGAACATTTTGGGGGCCTGTCCAGATATGGGGTGCATCATTTCTACCCACATTCCATTGGCCAGAGCTCAATAACAGAATCACTCTTAACCGCAGGGGTCTGGGGGCTGCTGGCTAACATAATCTGGCTGCCTGTTCAGGAAGAATATGAAAGAGGTTTGTAGCATTATCTCTGCCCCAAATGACTGCCTGTTTTTGGCTTGAGTGATTGACTGAATGGTGCTGACACTATCTATATACTGAGCTGGGGAAGACCAGAGGAGACAAGTTTGTGGGAAAAGATCAAGTAATTGGTTTTAGACTGGCTAAGCCTGAGATACTTAGCTGCTATCAAAGTAGAGATGTCAGGTAAGCAGTTTGATACTCAAGTCCTGTGTTCAGGTTTTGGCCAGACATATAAACCATTAGGAAGTGTCTAGATAAATTGGGTAAGTCCGTGTGTATTGACTGTGTATTTGTCTGGCTATTTATTTACTTTACTTACTTATTATTTATTTATTTGTTTAGTAGACAGTGTCAAATTGATGACATCATATCTAATGGAAGGTAAGAGGATTAAAATCCGAGAATATTTTGGGAAGGCGTTTCCATGATGAAATCCTCACTCTGTACATTCCTATTGAAAAACACTTAGGAGAACTTCCACATAACATCCTGGAATTTAAAAAAAACGGATCTAGGTCTTATTTTACAGATGAGGGAACGGAGACCTGAGAAGATTCAGTGACTTGCACAACATCAAAAAGCAAAACAGTAGCTTCGTAAGGACCCAGTACCACAGGATGTTCAAGCCAACACTGTCCCGAGTGCTTTAGGAGCAAATATACCTTTTGTTCTATGTTGTTTCTTCGTTTTGACCACTTGGAATATATACCTCTTTGAGCCTAAATATATTTCCAAATTTTACTGGAGGCTTTGACACAGTTCCTAAGCTCCCCACAACTCATTCTCAAACACCTGTTAGAAGTTGTCTTACGGCTTTCCACTTCAAGGATTGCACCCAGCCCACACTGTTCTGTAGAAACTTTCTCCAGGAAACACAGCCTTTGTTGGTTCTACTTAATTGTAGGTTTTGTTTGCTACTCTTTTCTCCCTCGGTCTTGGAGAACACAGAGAACTCATGAGGCTAATTTAGGGCAGATATGCTAAAAGTTGAAAGTAATGTTTCCTCTTTGCAAGAAACACCCCAGGGGCAGAGAATGCAGGAAATTGTGTGTCACTGTGATGAGAAACAAATGAAAGGCTTTACAGCAGAAATGTCCGTCTCCAGTCCCCTCACACGTCCATCACTGCATGCCAGACCGTGCGTTGTACGGCCAACTGAGCATCCAAAACACAGATTTCCCCCCATTCCCTTCTTCACGAGGTCCTCCACAGTGATTCCCAGCGATCATACGGAGGCACTGGACGCGCTCAGAAAAATAATATGAGGGCCTGTGTGACTTGTAAGATAATTAGACTAGAATGTAACATGTGACCCTTATAGGAAGCAACTCCCTTGAAACTGTAGTGTGTTCCTTTTAGTGTGAAGGCTGTGGTTATTTCATTCTACTCAGATATGGTTATTCTGATGAGATCATTCCTGTTTCAGTTACCTGAAGAAAGAGGAATATCCTTAGGCAAGTAACAGGAGTTGAGATGGAAGAGTCTGGGAATGTAGGCTGGAGAAAGAACTCTTGGTTTAGTCTCTAAGGATGCGATGCATCTGGGAAGATTTTCCTTTGGCAAAGGTCAAAGGTAGCAGCCATCATGAGAAAGCAATCGGGACCTAGGAAGAGACCTCAAATATTGTGTCTTCCTGTGCTTCGGTCAGCTGCAGCTTGTTAACTTAGATTCGTGCTGCTTTCTGACTTTAAATTCTCTTTGCTATACCCCAGAAGCAAGGTGTATTGGGCGCCCTTGGCCAGTTTTAAATGAGTGAATGGTTTTCTCCTGGGGCCAGAGATAATCAAGGAGAGACCCTGATGTAGTGCTTCCATCTGGGGGAAATTTTGCTTCCCTGGTGATATTTCTCAATGTCTGGAGACGTTTTTGACTGTCAAAACAGGGGCTGCGGGTGCTGGTGGGGGGGGGCACTCCTGGCATCTAGTGATTCGATTTGCTAAACATCCTGCAGTGTACACAGATCAATCGGTGCTGCAAAGAATTATACAGCCCCAAGTGTCCACAGTGTCAAGATTGAGAAACCGTGCCAGAAAATAAAGATGAGCCTCAGGGGAACAGAGTTGGTGGCATGTGGTCCGGCTGTTGCCAACCTCCAGATTTTCCTTCCAATGCTACCTTTGGACATTCTGGGTTTTTACTGCTACTGAGACAGGTAACGTTTCCTTGCTCTAGTCTTAGGCAACATGTTTCTCCTATTTCCAAATCAGAGAAATCTCCCCTGTTTCCTCCCTTCTCCAAGTCATTAATACCAAATATTTATGGAGCTCAAACTAGTCCTATAAACTAAACTATGCACTGTGGAGACAAAGAAATTTGAGATGTCCCTTCCCAGAAATGATTAAAGACTCTGCTGGGAATTCTGAGCTGTCACTGTCCTCACAAAAGTCCTTTTATAAAGGAACTTGAGGATTTGGGACAATGAGCATTACCTCCCACTGTGATCAGCTAGACTTCTATCTTCTCCTGGGTTATTCGCAGACTCAGAAAGTCATTCTCCAGGTTTATAACAAATACCTGGGACATTAAGACATTTATAGTCCTCTTAATCTAACCAATCATGGGATATAAAAATAGTGGTATTAATTGTGCCTGATTCTCAGATTGTGTTCTGCATTCATTTCTTAGTGGGATCATTTTCATCTCTCAACTACATTTTAGTCATTGTTTTCTCCCTCAAAAGGCTGAGAGTTGACTTATTTCTTACGGAAGACCTGCTTTAAGAATGTTATTTCTGAATCTTGTTTTCTTTAAAGGAGAAAGGCAGGGTTGGAGGAGGTCAAACATTCCTGGGGACCATTATTTGCCAATTATGAACAGACCTAGATTTTTCATATGTATTTATATTACCACCCCTCTTCACACACACATACACACATAAGAGCAGAAACTGCTGGACACCCTCATATGGGGAGTGTGGTGGGAGGGCAAAGACAAATCTATAATCCAACAATTTGTATAAATTGTAAAAGAAATAAGATAATATAATTTAGCATAAAAATTAATATACTAATGTGACATCTTAGTGTTTTAGAACTATATGTGGTTTTTCTACAAACGTAATACTTATCTCTGATGTCTATATATGCATTATTTTGCTTATTATTTATTTATTTACTTATTTACGTTTATACAGTGGAATTCCTCTCTGTGTTACTGGCCATGTGTAAAGTTCGAAGTTTAAACTTTGATTATGACTAATTTACTCACAAGAATGCTGAATGCTATTATTTCCACAAGGTATTGTAATATATTAAAGACCTTATTCAGCCAAGATTTCATGAATAAAGAAGCAAATTAGACTAAAGCCACTCTTTTCCCAGAAAAGGGTTTTAAAGGTGGAAAGTAATTTTTTTCTTTCTTTTTTTAAAAAAAGATTTTATTTATTCATTTGACCGGAGAGAGAGTGAGAACAGGGACACAGGCAGAGGGGTGGGAAAGGGAGAAGCAGGCTTCCTGCCCAGCAGGGAGCCTAATGTGGAGCTGGGTCCCAGAACCCCAGGATCATGACCTGAGCCGAAGGCAGACGCTTAAGGACTGAGCCACCCAGGTGTCCCAAATAATCAATGCTGGAATCAATAATCAAGGTGGAAAATAATCAATGCTTCTATGATTTTCATAGACCTAATATACTTTTTCTGCAGTAACTTTCCCCTCTAAAATATGAACAAACACCATTTATCTTTCTCTGCAGTTGGGACTTCTGTGTAATAACAAAATATAAAATAAAGGATTCAACAAAGAAAAAAATAAAGGCAGAAAATATATCCATATGCAGTAAGGAGTGAGACATTTGGAAATTGGAGAGTTAGTTTGAAAACCTGATCATGTAAGATAATTCAGTTAAGATGACTTCCTCAAATATTTATCAAGTGCCTATTACATATACTAGAATTAAAATAAAATATGATTTTAACTAAGAAATCAGTGCAATGATTTGGCTCCATTAGAAAATTCAGTTTAAATGTACCCTGTCATGAGGGTGCCTGATAACACTTCCTGGCATCAATACATCCACAAACTAAAGTTAAATTAACAAACATTTAATTAACAAACTAAAATCAACAGATAGTTAAATAGCTACTGTTGCCAAGCAACTGTTGTAATCACAACTGGGGTAGAGTGGGGTTAGGAAGAGCCGTAAAGATGGATAGCAACAGGCTCTTAACCTCAGGTATCTTACAGATGAGGTCATTTTGGAGTTAATTCATTCCCATTATTGTAAACTAGTGCGTGTGTGTGCACACGTGTGTGTGTGCTATGTGTGTGTGTGTTGGCATGTGTTTTGTGTGTATGTGTGCAGGATCTGCATGTGTGGTGTCTGTGTGTGTGTGGTGTGGTGTAGTGTTCTGTGTGCGCTGGTATGTCTGTGTCCGTGTTGGGTGTGTGTGTGTGTATTGGTATGTGTTGGTATATGTGTGCGTGGTGTGTATCCGTATGTGTATGTTGGTGTGTGTTGGTGTGTGTGTGTGTGTGACATATGTGTCTGTGAGTGGGGTGGGGTATGTGTATGTGGTTGTGTGTATATATGTGTGTTGGTGTGTGTGGTGTCTGTGAGTGTATGTTGGTGTGTGTTGGTATACGTGTGTGTGGCATGTATGTGGGTGTGTGTGTCTCTGTGTGTGGTGGGATATGTGTGTGTGTTGGTGTGTGGTGGGGTGTGTATATGTGTGTGGTATCTTTGGGATGTGTGTGTGTATGTTGGCGTGTGTTGGTGTATGCGTGTGGCATGTGTGTGTTAGTGTGTCTGGTGGGGTATGTGTGTGTAGGGTGTGTGTTTTCACAACGTCATTGTCATACTAACCAGTGAAACAGGTCCAACTGAGGAAGAGGTGGACAAGAGAGTAATACCAACCTTTCCTTGTAAATTCCTCCTTTAAACTATTAATAGGAGGGACAGAGAAGGTTAAAGAACTCTGATAAAAAATTGAGATTTGTTTAGAAACCATAAACAGTTACAGATATCTGAAGAGCTGTTGAAACAAAGGCCAAAGCAAGACATACACACACTATCACGTATCAAGCGATAGTAAATTGCAGCAGCAGATTACTTGTTTCCTCACGGCACCCTGCACTCTCCACTACCCCGCCCCCCCAGAAGTATGAATACCGAGAGAGAGAGGGAAGGTATCTGGCTATTTAGGTGAAAAATGACTCTCCCCTACAATCACCTTCTGTCAATAAAATGCTTATTTTCTGACATGTCAATTAGGTGATTCATAATCCAGATGACCATCCCCTTCCATTTAGTACTGTTGGACTGGGTTAAATGTCTTAAGTGTTTACCCTTTATGACCAGTGGCTTGGATCTGTTCTCAGTCAAACTGGGCCACTCTGACATGTTTGCCTGTAGGATTTCTCTTGAGGTAAAGTAACCATTATTATCAGATTTTAAACTGAACCACAGATTAGGACAGTGGCTTTACCATCAGCAGTGAGGAATGCTTGTTTTACAGTACTGTGTATCCAAAATAGGGAGTTTGGAGGAAGAGTTCAATGCAAAATAAATAAGCCTGTAATTTACAGAACTACGTGAAGGAGGCTTATGAGGCAGAGCTCCGTGCTTCAAAGAGATCGTCTGTTTTTCAAAAGCCAGTTATTAGCGGGGGGGATGATTTGTCCCAGCATCTAAAGCTAATTTTAAAAGATCTGACTGATAATGAAGTAATCATTTTTTAAAATTGAGATGCAATTCACATACCATAAAACGCACAGTTTTAAAGTACACAATTCAGTGATCTCCAGCACGTGAAGTAATCATTTTTTAAAAAGACTGGTGAGGGCTGGTGTAGGAGAGCCATGCTGCATTTTTCATTCATAAATATATCCCGTTATACCTAACAAATATTAAATGATTGCAGTGTTAACATACCAGAATGCTCCTTTGTACTTCTCCAAAGCAACCTATAAAGAATAGGTTTCTATTCTACTGAAGGCATAACCAATTTTACAGTTAAAGTTAAAGCATTTCAAGCTTTAATTCTGAAGAAAGGCAGATAGAGTTTAAAATACCCTCTTTTCAAATTTCTTTGCGGAGATGATGTTTGGAGAACGTTTGAAAGGAAAATTTTTAAATTGTTCTAGAAACTAGAGAACATAGTTTTTGATAGAAAAAAATAAAGTTTTGGAAAAACATTTTTTGCAAATAGGCTGAATTTCAAAGAAGACTCCTTTTCATTATTTTGGAGTAGATGTATGAATAACAGGGAAATTTCAACTTTAAGTTGTCAGAATGCTATAAGAGTGAAACAGGCTGAACAAATAAGCTGATGAGAGACTTCTGGGTAAGTTAGTACCACACCAAAGACAAAATTTAGTAGAAAATAGAAGATAAAAAATTGTTTTGGTTGAAAGTAAATCTTCTTAATCAGTGAATCTCAGCTAGAGGTGGAGGCATGTTCCCAAAGAGATAACTACAATTTCACTGAGGCTCTTTCACATTATAAGCGCTTTGCACACGCTTCATGTGTCTTCCTGGTCTGTGGTGAGTAACAGCCTCCTCTCCACTGGAGACTAGACTAAGGAAGATAGCCAATGCTTTTCTTTCTTTTTTCCTTCTTTCTTTCTTTCTTTCTTTCTTTCTTTCTTTCTTTCTTTCTTTCTTTCTTTCTTTCTTTTTCTTTCAGAAATAACTTTTAATTTAAATCACACTCAAAATCTGTAATAATTTAGTGGAAAGTTAAGAATCACCCCTGCATTATCTGTGAAGAAAAAGGTTTGCTAAGTAACTACAGTAAACATTTTAGAGAAAGTATTTTATTTAACCTACTTAAGAGCCTCACTCGTTTACAAGCACATTGGAACTATCATTTACCTAGGAAGACTGCTGTTCCATTAAAATATAACTTCTGTGGACCTCTGCTTGGTCCTCCTTTTCCCACTACAGCTAAAGCACCTGGGGGAGGGGCGGGGAGAATTTGAGAAATAAATTTGGGACACATCAAGTTCGATAGATGGAAAGTATTTTGTGTTCCTCATGATTTCTCAGATAGTTTAATTTACTGTTGACACACCAAGAGCAGCATGTCTGATGAGCAAACTTTGCCATTTCACTGGTGTTTTATTTGTAAAGTTGTGGAACATCTTTTTATCTTGCATTTTTTTTTGTGTGTATTTCCTGTTCATATTCCTTACCTATGTCTCTATTGGATTGTTGGTCTCCTTCTCACGGCTTTATTTTAGCAGTTCATTCCTTTCTACTACACATGTCGCAAATATTTTCATTCGGTCATTTGTCCTTTAACTTTAGTGGTTTTTCTTGAAACATAAGTTTTTGTTTTTGAGTAGTCAAACTGATAGTCTTCCTTCTTTTGACTGCTGGGGTTTGTATTTTAGAAAAGCCCGTACTTTAGAAAAGCCAAGATTATAAAGATATTTTTCTATATTTTCTCTGAAAATTATACAATATAGTATTTAAAATATTTCAGTGCCCAAAGAGCTTTCTTCAGTGATAGAAATGCTTGATATTTGGGATGACTGGGTAGCTCAGTCAGTTAAGGATCTGGCTTCAGCTTAGGTCATGATCCCAGGGTCTCCAGATCTAGTCTGTCATGGGGCTCCCTGCTCAGTAGGGAGCCTGCTTCTCCTTCTGTCTGCTGCTCCTCCCTGCTTGTGCTCCCTCCCTCTCTCTCTGACAAATAAATAAATAAATAAATAATAAATAAAATCTTAAAAAAAAAAAAGAAATGCTCAATATTTGCCCATCCAATATGGCGGTAACTAGCAACATGTCTCTCTTGAATGCTTGAGATTAGGGGGAACTGAAAAACTAAAATTTTATTTTTATTTAATTTTAATTAATGAAAATTTAATTTTAAATACCCACATGTGGGTACAGGCTACATACTGAACAATGCAGAGATCTCTTTATCTGAAATTTGTTTTCATGTGCACCACATGGAGTAGGGAGCTTTTTCTATATGAATGTCCAATTATTCTAACATTATTTGTGGAATCACTCTCACTTCAAATCAATCAATCAATGCGGATTGATTTGAAAAGTCACTTATATCAGATGTCAAATTCCCATATATATATAGATATATTTCTGGACTCTTATTTGTTTCATTTATCCACCTGACCATTCTTAAGCCAATATATCATATTTTAAAGTACTCTTTATCTAGCTAGTAAGGCAGATCCTTTGTCATCTTTCTTCTTTTTCAAAATTTATTGGCACCTCTTGCATATTTCCTTTCCAGGTAAAGTTTAGAATTGGCTTGCCATCTCCTCTAAAATAGTCTCTTAGAATTTTGATGTAGATTTCAATGAATTTATAAATCCATTTGGAAAATAACTGACATATAAATGATATTAAGCTTTCCCCCTAGCTTTTCTATTTTTAGTCTATAATTCTACTCCAATGTTTATTTTTTGTTAGATCATTCCTAGCTATTTTATAGTTTTTGTTGCTGATGCAAAGAGTCTCTTTTCTGAATTAAATTTGGAGTATAAGAAAGCTAGATTATTTTTTTTAAAGATTTTATTTATTTATTTGACACACAGAGAGAGATTACAAGTAGGCAGAGAGGCAGGCAGAGAGGAGGAAGCAGGTTCCCTGATGAGCAGGGAGCCCGATGTAGGGCTTGATCCTAGGACCTGAGATCATGACCTGAGCCGAAGGCAGAGGCTTTAACCCACTGAGCCACCCAGGTGCCCCAGAAAGCTAGATTTTTGCACATTGATCTCATACTGTCTACTTTGTTGGACCATCTTAGTTTCAGTCTTTATTATTTTTGAGTTTCTAGATAATCAGTTATACTATCTTCAAATAATGCCAATGTTATTTCTTAATTTCCAAATTTATACTTCCTCTCTCTGTATATTTATCTTACTGCATTGGCTAAGAGATTGAGAACAATGTTCTTAAAGTAATGACAATTGGGAATATTATTTTCTTTTTTCTTTTTGGAACTGTTTTAAATGGTTAATTATTGTATGGGTAGCTTGCTTATCTCCTAGCTCATCCTGAAGTCTTCCCCATTTCAGTAAATGGCACCTCCAAATTTCTAATTCTGGCTAAAAGCCTTGGGTATCATTCTTGACTCTAGTCTTTAATCTCTCAAATCTTACACCCAAATCCATATAAAAATCCTACTGGCTCTACCTTCAAAATATGTGCAGGAGATTTTCACTACCTCCTTCACTTCTAGCATCTGTGCATTGATTCAAGCCATTGTCATCTCTTGCCTGGTTTGTCACCTTAGCCTCCTATTTGTCCTCCTTAGTTTTGCCTTTGTCTTAACACAGCATGTAGAAAAATTCCCTAAGTTTGGGGCACCTGGGTGGCTCAGTGGGTTAAAGCCTCTGCCTTTAGGTCAGGTCATGATCTCAGGGTCCTGGGATCAAGCCCCGCATTGGGCTGCCTGCTCAGCGGGGAGCCTGCTTCCTCCTCTCTCTATGCCTGCCTCTCTACCTACTTGTGATCTCTCTCTGTCAAATAAATAAATAAATAAAATCTTTAAAAAAAAGGAAAAATTCCTTAAGTTTATAATTCAAATCTTGTCTTTGCTCAAATCCTTCTAAAGATTTCCTAGCTCATTCAGAGGTAGGGCCAAAGTCCATACTATGTCCTTTAAGGTCCCATATGGTCAGACTTCTTCATCATCTCTTTGACTCTTGTTTCTTACTCTTATTGTCCCTCCCTCCTCATCCCTTTTAGGTTTTTGCTTAAAAGTCAGCTTTTCAATAAACCCTTCTCTGACTACTTCATTAAAATGTTCACAACACCCTATTTCTCCCTATCCTACTTCTCTACCTAGTTTTTCTCGACAGTTCTCGTTGCCATCTGACATAATCTCTATTTTGTTTATTTGTTTGTTGTCTATCTTCCCCCACTAACATGTAAGCTCCATGAGGACAGGTCTTCGTTTTTTTGTTCACTACATTACCACATCCACATTGTCTAGAAGAGTCCTTGGTGCATACTAATGGCTCAACGTATATATAATTTTTCTCCTTAATTCTGCTAATATTAATTCAGATTTAAGTGGATGTTTAGCCATAATTGTGATCCTGGACTAAACTCTCATTGGTCTTAAATATTTATTATATTCTGCTGATTTTGAGTTGATACTGTTTGATTCATGTTTTGCCTTTTTTTTTCCTCAAGGGAGAGCAGTTGATAGTTTTCTGTTTGGTTTATAATTATTCAGTTTTACATTAAGATTATGCTTGTCTCATCAAATAAATTGGGGAAGAGCTTTCTTTTACTTTTATTCTATGCTTATAACCATATATATAATAGTCTTTTCATTAGATGTTTTGTAAAATTTGTGTATAAAAACCAGCTGGACCTATTATGAAGCTTAGAGTCCTTCTATGGAGATTGATTTATTCAAATTTTCAAACTCTTTATTTAATTTTGATAAAATCTTTCATCTAATTGTATTTTTTTAAAGATTTTGTTTATTTATTTGAGAGAGAGAGAAAGAGAGCATAAGCAGGGGGAGTCACAGAGGGAGAGAGAGAAGCAGGCTCCCTGATGTGGGACTGGATCCCAGGACCCCAGGATCATGACCTTAACCAACTGAGCCACCCAGGTGCCCATTCATCTAATTGCATTTTAAAATTTATATATACAATTTCTGTCTTTTTATTTCTAATGATATTTGAGGTTTTTAAAAATATATTTTTTTGCCTACAAAAGCTTGCTTATTACATTGCCCTTTTAGAAGTTTTGGCTTTATTTAATTAATTTATTTATTTTCTCTCTTTTTATTAATTTTTCTTTCAGCTTAATTTGTCTGTACTGTAGTGTTAAATGTGTAGGTCTTTATTTTTATATTTTTCTCTTTCTTATTTTTTAAATGAGTATATTTAAGTGTATAGAAAGCATTTGAGTTGCATCACAAAGATTTTGATAGCTTGTTTTCTTTGTCATACATTCCTGCATAATCTGTAGTCTCCATTTTGATTTACTTTTTTCACTCAATAATTATCTAGAAGAGTGTTTTAAAATTTCCAAATCACATGGATAGATATTATTTTTTATTTATTTCTTTGTTATGTTTATTTTTATTTTACTATGCTCAGAATCAGCACTCTGCATGCTTTTTTATGTAGAACATTTAATGGGATTTAGCCTTACAGTTTGATGATGAATTTTTTTCAGTATGTCACAGATATTTAAGAATATATATTTTCTTCCTTTGTCACGTGCAAAATTTTATGGTTATCACTTAGGAACTGCATAATAGCTTGTTATTCAGAACCTCTGAATGATTTATTGATTTCAGAGCCAAGAGTTTTAGGACCTCCTTGCAGGACTGTGACTTACATTTCCCATTATTTCTATTCTTAATGTATCAAAACCATTCTGTTAAGTGTATGGCCATTGACATGATGAAGACCTGCTATTCTTGATCTCTACATTTTCTTTGTGGAGTGTTACTTTTAATAAAAGCCAAAATAATATTTTTTGCCTGTTTATTTTTATTTTGTCTTGAATTCCACTTTGAATAAATTAGCAGACTGCTATGATTGGCTTAGCTTCAGTAGATGCCTATTCTGGACATTGATTATAGCTAGAGTAGAATTAGGTAAGGCTACGGGATGTCCACTGTAGCCATGGGGGTTAGGGTTTTGGGCAAAGGAGCAAGGGATTAGAAACCAGGAAAACACAGAGGGGGCTACTGCCCAGACAGTGTCACAGATGCCCACTGAATTTTACTCTACCATAATGTAAAATGAGGAAAATAATGTAAGACATCAGATACTGGAATGAATGAATTAATTTCACTGTTCACTTTTCTCTAATAAACATCCCCATTTGGAAAGCTTTCTCGATTTCAAAGGGAACGAAGCCAGGTACATGTCTTGCAATCCTTAGACGACTGGGTAAATACAAAAACCTGAGGTGTTAATTACTTCTAAAATCATTAGGGAAAATGGAAGCACATGTAGCAACTCTCAGAAGGGAATTGATCGGGTCTACAGAATAGAATTCTAAATTCTTCAAAAGAGAAGCTCATAAAAATGTCGCCTTGTAAGTTGAGGTCTTTAGTAGTACTGAAGTGAAGGGGAATTTCAAATTGTTCATTCATGAGGCTTTCCACTCAAACCTGTGTGGTGTATTTTGCAATGTGGTTCAAATGGCCATACTTTCTTAATAAGTACTCCTGCAAAGCAAACCTTGACTCATGTGGAATAAAAGGCAAAGAAGCTAGAACCATGTAATTTAAAGCTAGAAGAAAGGGAAGAAAGAGGAGAGTTCTTTTTTAGTTAACAACCTGAATTATGGAAGATATTTAAATACACGTAATTTTATAAACTGTAAGTACATGTTGTGAACTAAGATACAAATAGACCTCAGTAAGAAAAGTGGGACAGGGAAGAATGACAATTTACCTGGGTTTCACATCACAAAATGAGATGGTGTAATGAGAGATACAACAGACTCCCTCAAGAATTTTAACTAGTCCTATATGCCCTCTTGGGAAATATGTGCTTCTGTCATTTGAATACATTGCATTGTAATTAGTTTGTTTCATGGATCTCACCTATTCGTACACAGACTTTGAAGGGAGGTGTGTGTCATTCCCTTTTGTGGCAGTCCTGCCTAGAGCACCGGTAAGTTCCCAAATCGTAATTGGTGCTCAACCGAAGTTTGCTGAAAGACTGAATGAATAATTAAATAGAGAGGATTTATGTAGACTGGTCAAAATCTATCAAGCCTCTGTCTCCAAATATTCCAAACTGTTGGTGGATGAAGTAATCAAATTAGGTATGAAATGGACAGTCCCAGTTGATGCTGTTGTCTCAGTGTAATTATTATTAGTGTTCGATTTCAAATGAATCTTGTTTGGAAAATAAGCTATATGGTCATTCCATTTAGAGCAGTTTTTACAACCCCATGTTCCTGAACCTTTATGCCCTTCAAACACTGGAGATTCTGTTATATTAGAATAGGACTTTTTTTTTTTTTTTTTTTTTTTACCAAGGTGAACTCTTTTTCTGTGCACTTCTGTGGAAATGTCTTGGAACCATGGGAGAGTCGAATTTGTACAGCTTTGGGAAATGACATCTTTGGTTGCCTCAACATGCTAGGATAGTTTTGGCTTGAGCAAGACTCCAAGGGGCCAAAATATCTTGGTGCAATTTTTATGAATCTGAGCCACTCTGTGTTCACTGCTTGACATTTGACCCATTTGAAAAGGAAGAAGTATCAGGTTTCTCCAAAGCTTTGAACGTGAAATTCTCCCACACTCTGGCAAAACCCATTGCCAAGAGAACTGACATACAAGTGACAAAGGCAGTGATGACAATTTAGAGCTTCATATGATTTCAACTCCCAAGAATCAGGTGTGTGGCAAAGGTAGTTTAGAGACCTGTAATGATGACTGCTTTACACCCTGACCTTTTGTACCCACTTTTCTTCCTCCCTTACCTCCACCCAGTCAGCCAGCCTGTCCCTACTCTGTCTGCTTGATAGTGGTACATTCTTATTAACCTGAGTCATAATTGTAGTTACTAAGTCAGATATTTGTTCAAAACACATTTATCAAATACTTGTCATGTCCTAAAACTAGGAACATAAATTTTTTCAAAAGGTCTCTGCATTCTGGGAACTCACAATCTGGAAATTGAGACTGGAACATTGGTAGATCATTAAATTGTAGTATGATAAGGACCATAATGGTGGTCTATCCAAAGGGTTATGGAAACTTTGAGGCAAGAACTATTGATTACGTGTTAAACTTGAGATGTTCTGTCACATATTCAAGCACAAATACCTTGTAGGCAGTTAGGAATATGGACATGGGGCTCAAGAAAGAGGCTGGAGCTAGAGCTAGGGCATATTGTGATTTATAAAGAGGTCCTTGTTGGAGTCTACCAGAATGGCACACAGTGTAGCATAGAGTTTAAAGATGCAGGTTCTGGAGTAAAATCCTGTTCTGGTAAGATATTAAAAAGAGCTTTTTGCTTCTCTTTTTGATTTGTGTTAATTATAGTTTATGTTGAATCATTTTTGTTTGGTGGTATATAGATGTCATGTCATATGTCAATTTGACAAATATGTCAATATGACAAACACAAATTTTCCTTTCATTGGGTAAGGGAAATTATTTGATTTCTATTAAAATGGCTGAAAATGGATTTACTCCATTATATATCATTAATGGTTCTTCAATGAGATTCATTCTATCTATCTATCTATCTATCTATCTATCTATCTATCTATCTATCTATCTGGAACAATTGAATGTGTTATTTTCCTAAATGGGGATGATGGAGATAAGATTCTGATGGTGAGGAAAAAAATCTGTCATGTAAATGAATACATCAGGGAACTAGCTCCAAAATATCTATTGTTCTATAAATATTCCCTCTTATCTCAAGGTGTGTGAGATAAGGCAATCTAGATTTTTATCTTAGAAATGACTCAAGAAAGCTAATCCTGATTGGAGACATCTGGCCAAAGAATGCGTATCTCCCCTACCCCTTTTTACCCTGAAGGCCCAGAATAAGAATGATACTAAGTCTTCTGCTCAGCATCTCTCAAACAAAGACCTAAATCACTGGATAGCTCTTCAGTCCAGTAATCACCATCCAACTCTCCCTCCACTACCAGGGATCATGAAGTTCTCTGGTGGAACAAGATTGGAGACATTACTTGATTGAAATGACATAGGAAGGCAGTGTGCAATCTCGAACAGTACTCAAGACTCTCTCCAAGATCTTTCTTTGATAATGTTTTTGTTTAGGATGTGAATAGTTGAAGATACAGAAATGATTTACTTTAAATAGCCTTGAAGGAGAAAACAGTTGGGAGGGGTTGCATGTGTTTGTATGTCCTGAGTAGGTCTGTGTGCAGAAAGGAAAGGTTAAAATCTTCAGAGATATATAGTATTATTATTATAACAACAACAAATAGTAACAACAACCAGAATGATACTAATAGCAGACAGTTTTATAGCAAGTACTGTGTGCCACGTCCTGTCCTAACCACTTATTTAATCCTCACGTTCAAAACCTTATAAGGTATGGATATTACTACCCCCATTTGACATATAATAAATCAGAGTTAACATATTAAGAATGTTCTTGAAGCAAATTTGGGATTCTAACTTGATTAAAACCAATTCTGTGGGGTGCCTGCGTGGCTCAGTAGGTTGGGCCTCTGCCTTCGGCCCAGGTCATGATCTCAGGGTCCTGGGATCGAGCCCCACGTCGGGCTCTCCGCTCAGCAGGGAGCCTGCTTCCTCCTCTCTCTCTGCCTGCCTCTCTGCCTACTTGTGATCTCTCTCTCTGTCAAAATAAATTAAAATCTTTAAAAACAAAAACAAAAACAAAAACCAATTCTATGTCAGGGCCAGTTTTTTCTTATAGGTACATGAGAAATGATAATGGAAATTGTCAGGAAAATTCCATATCAAAGAAAGTTTTTTAAAGCTTACTTTTTATGGCAAATTAATATATATATTTGAGATTTTTTTCATCTCTTGACATAGAGTTGTATTTGACTTATGAATGGCACAAAGAAACACCTTCTAATGAAGTTGTGAGTCCTTTTCTGGATCACTTAGTCTTCGGTTCAGCCAAACACATGCTTTTTCTTCACCAACCTGGGACTTACTTAAGCTGGAGTGAGGAGGACCCTCAAGTAATCTCTTTAGTAATAAATCACCCCAGATACTCAAGAACGTGCTATATTTCAAGTAATATTTATCAAGGGATTGAAGAAAATATCCACTTTTAGAAGTCCTCAGAGAATTTGAAACTTGGTAGTATATTTAAAATTGAGTCCTGGGGACTTTAAGGCATGTTTTTGCTTCCGTTTATGGTTTTGGAAGGGGAAAGAAAAGCCATGTAATACATTTTCCTTACCCTTTCAGGGAGGAATGAACAATTCTGTGTTCCTAATTTTGGCATTTTTCTGCACAGTCTTGATGACTACTGGGTCAAGTAGGTCTGATGAATCAAGCTACAGGTCGGCTGGGCAGGAAGTGGCTGCCACAGGACGCCAGCTTGCTGGATGCTCTGTGCTCAAGCATGAATGTCAGAATGACAGTGCTCACACTCTGTGGTGCCTAACAAGAGGTCAAGGTATGTAGGAAAATGAATACCAGGGCTGAAGCCAGAAGCTCAGGGCTGGAGCACTAGTTCTCTAAGATAGTGGGAGGGTGGTTGTGAACAAATGCCCTGAGGTCTTGGGTTTTTCGATAAGAAATGGCAAGAATATCTAGTTTACCATGCAAATATTTTCAAACTATTATGTGATAAATTACTATTTTATTGATGGTAAAAGTAGTAACAAACTACCTGTTCTGCAAGTATCTGTTGAGGGACTAATGTGTGCTAGGCAAAGTTCTAGGCACTGATGATACAATGAGTGAGTTGAGTGAGACTTTCTAGTGGGGAAGACAACTTCCGAGGGTCAGGAAGCCAGGGGTGGTTTAACTGGCAATTCTGGTGCAGGGCCTCTCAGGAGATTGTGGTCAAGTTGTCAGCTCCGGCTTTGGTCATCTCAAGGCTTGACTGGCCTGGAGGACCAACTCCCAAGCTCATCCGTGTGACTGTTGGCAGCGGGCTTTGATACGGTAGCACGTGGGACTCTCCATAGGACTGCTCACTACATGGCACGTGGTTTCCCCCAGAGCAAGTTACCCAAGAGAGGAGAGAAAGAGAAAGCAGGCATCACTTCAGATCAACCCTGATACACAGTGAGGTGGAACTACAGAGGATGGGAATAGCTGGAGCTTAGAATCACTGGGGGCCATCTTAGACGCTGGTTATCACAATATCATAATACGTGCAGTAAAAAGTGCTGCAAAAGTAATAAAGTGCTGTGATAAAGAATGGCAGAGGGGTGGGGCCTAGTTTAGATAGCCTTTTGAAGAAGGTGACTCCTAAACTGGGATCTCCCAGCAGATGAGGAGCCAGTCATAGGAAAGTCCAGGGAAGAGGCACTGCAGGCAACAGCAGGGAGGTGAAAGAGATGAGTGTTTAATGGGGATTGTTAGGAAGATAGTGTGGACGAGTAAGGGTGGGGGAGAGAGTGTGGCTTGAGGTACCACTGGAGGGTCAGGCAGGGTCCAGATCACATAGGCCATGTCACCATAGTTAGAGTTTGCATTTTTTCAAAGAGCAATAAAATTATTCAAAGGCTTTAGGTGAGATATAGGGATGACCTGCATTTTAAAAAAGATCTGTCTGGCCCTTTCTGGAGACTGGACAGAGAAGAGCAAGAGTGGAAGCAGGGAGACTAGTTTTCAAATTATTTTAATAGTTCACAGCCAAGGTAAGAGGGGTTGGTGCCAGGTACAAGCTGGTGACAATGAAGGTGAAGGGTGGTGGGCAATGAGGGCTATAATTTGGAAGAGGAGCTTTCAGGATGTGCTGATGGATGGAAATTACTCTGTGTGTGTGTGTGTGTGTGTGTGTGTGTGTGTGTGTGTGTGTGTGTGTGTGTGTGTAGGGAGTGGGAGGTAAGGACAGGATCAAGAATGAATCCCAAGTTTCATTGGTGCCATTTACTCAAATGGAGAACAGTTGCTTGGAAGGGTTTGGTTGGGGTGGGGGATTAGTGGATGGGTGTTGGAGAAGATCAAGAGCACCATTGTCTGTGATGTCTTAGAAATGTCTATGAAATAGAATTAACAAGAAGGCAGTGGTACATATGATCCTGGGGCTTTGAAAACAGATCTATGAATTTGGGAATCACTAATAGAGATGTTTTTAAAGCCATGTAATGAATGAAACCCTCTAAAGAGGGTGTAGATGGAGAAGCAAAGAACCCAGAGAAACCTAACTTCATCTTGTGGATAAATAGATGACTCCAGCCATCACCACTGTCACTCTAGGCTTTCCTGTGAGTGCCAAGAATATGGATTCAAGAAAGAAGGAAAGAAAGAAGGAACGAAAGACCCAGAGGAAAGGAAGGGAGAGGAAGAAAAGGAAAGAAAGATCTGTCAGAAGAGGAGCCAACTAAGATAGCGGAAAGGCTTATCTGTGAACTGAGCAGAAAACAAGATAAGGGTGACACCCAGGATAAAGAAGAGGAGAGAGTAGTCAATGTGTCCAAAGCTCTTGAGACACAGGAGTGTTCTTTGGATTTGTTTACAAGGAGATTGTTGGTGACTTTGCCAAAGGGGGTTTTGGGAAATGATAGGTGAAATCATAGCGGACAAGAGAGTAGGTGGGGAATGAAATGGGGAAGGAAAGACTGGGTAAGTAGCAACTCTTCCAGAACCTTTGCTGCAAAGGAAAAGGGAATACAGTGGAAGCTGAAGGACAATGTGGGAATGAGGGGTGTGTGTGTGTGTGTGTGTGTGTGTGTGTGTGTGTGTGTGTGTTTCGGGATGCTATTCAATTGGAATGAAGTGAGAGAGACTTTTGATGCATGAAAAAGAGCAAGAGTGAGTGAGCAAGAAGAGCAAGAGAGGATGACATCTAGATAATACATGAGGCAAAATAAACAAAGAAGAAATTAGTTTAAACTTCTAAATTCTTTCCTTCTCTTTGCTCCTACCCTCCTCGACAAAAAAGATTTTAAAAGTTGATTTTTGCCAGATTTATTTAGGATGTGGTGGTATTTTCTTCTTTCAGTCTTTGAGTAAATTTTTTTTTTTTTTTTTTTTTTTTTTTCCCAAANGAGTCTGAGTCTGACTCATGCCTGGATGGAGGATCTTAAAAAATAACCCCAGCTGGGTGTGGAATAATATCTTCTACACAACGTAAAGGTCTTGTGATACTCCATGTGGTAAAGCAAAGGGACCACCTGAATGGAAAAGAAATAGAATTTTCTTGGTTCGATGCCAGTCTGTTGCTTGAAGGTAAAAGGCAACGAGAAGGGAGACAAAACCTGCCATAATGTCCTGGAGATCCTCAATATTCCTGGTTCCCAGGGTCCTTGCTTCTCTGTAGGATGTGTTATGAAAATACCAGTCAAGTTGCTAGGAGAATTAGCTTGTGTAGTAGCGTGTTTGACAAACCAGTTTTATTCTTCTTTCCCTCCCTTCCCCTCTCCTCTCTCTCCTTCTTTAATTCTTCCTTTCGGTCTTTCTTTCTTTGATACATGTTCTTGGCACTCTTGGGGAGGATTGGAGTGACAGTGCTGACGGCTGAAGTCATCTATTTATCCCCAGAATAAGCACAGAATAGGCAAGAGATTACGCAAATTGACATGGATTGGGCATTCAAAAATACTTTGGCCTTAATCGAGAAGGAGGGTGTTTGTCCTGAGCACTGACCTTTCCTGCAACTGCCTGGACCCTACCCCCACCCCCTGTCAGCGAGAATGATGGTAACTTCTACTGAGGACCAGGCATTGTGCCGGGCATGCGTTATCTCACTTAGTCTTCTTCAGAGGAGTTCTGAAAGGTAAGAACTATCATTCTTATCTCCCTGAGAATGTTTAGTAATTTGGCTGAGCCTGGATTATATTTATTTATTTTTAAACACCTTTTTCTTTCCCCGAAGCATTTCGGATACCGTTAACTAACGGTGCATTAAAAAGTGCATCAGAAGTCAGTATGGTCTTTGGTGACTGATTCACTCAGGACCAAAGTCTACCAGCTACAGCCTATTTGAGTCCCTTGAGTCCCTCTGTTCTATGGCCTCCTGCTTCTCCACCGAGAGTTGTTTAACCTCAGGCAAAGGAGGGATTTGGGTGAAGTTTTTATTTCTGCACCCCTGGCTTCTACTTTCTTCTTCCAGTCTGTCCTCATGCCCTCCCTCATTTGTAGGTGCTTCCCACGCCTTTCCCTCTTAGTAAAGCCTATTCCATTCCAGAGAAAGGAACAGATAAACTGATTCTCAGTGAGGTGCAAATTACTCACCGGTCCTGGTAAACGGCCTCTCCTACAGGAGTTTTCTGTTTTTAAGAGGGGGAGGAATGAAAAGGTCTCATGGTAGAACTTTTATAATCAGTGGACAGTTGGGATACATTTTCACCATTTCCTATGGCTCTGGAGAGCGTCCTACACGCTCCGAGGTGGTTGCTTGGGGGAAGGGAGAGGACAGCTTGGCTGTGAAAAGACACACCTGTTGAAGACTGTTCCTTTCTTCCTCCTTTGGCTTACTCATCTCCTGCTTTTCAGGTTTATAAATATGCCCTCAGGTTTTGTATGGAGGAGAGGAATTTGGTTAACGGTCATTGATAACCCAGAAGTAGAAAACTACAGGGTCCTCTAAACTATAATTTAAGGGAATTGAACTATATTTTGAAGGTAAGGTAAGGTAAAATGACCTAAATATTTTTTAATTTCTAGCACTTAAAAAAACTATCTGGGACTCTATACCTTTATTTAAAGGGGTTGGGTAAAGATTGTCAGTGTTCTTTTTTAATTCACTCTTTTTATTAGATTTAAAAAATCACATATATGTGCTCATTAAAGCAACTCATGGAATTCAGTGGCTTATAAGGAGAACAGGTCTACTCCCTCCACCTCTCTCCTGAAGATATTAGTTTGGTGTGTACCCTTTTACAACTTTCTATGTGTTCTTACAAATCTATCTATAAAATAAGTATATATAATAAACACATAAATGTATCTGTATATAATAATTTATAATAAATATAACAAATATATACATGTACATATAGATAAGTATATGCATTATACACACATACATAAATGCACATAGTAGGGTTTATTTGCTAATTTCTATAAAATGGTATCATACTAAATAAATTCCCTATAACTTTCATCTCTTCACTGCTAATAAATCCCAGACAGTCCTCCAGGTCAGTACAAACAGATCAAGACCTTCTTTTTTAATAATATAATATTCCACAGCATGGCAGTGTCATAATTCATTTGACCACTGTCCTATTGATGTACATTTAATTATTTCCATGGGGTGGGGTGGTGGTGTAGGTTATAAACTCTAAGTATAAAGAACATCCTCAAATTGGTAAGAAAAATAAAGTCCAATAAAAATTAAAAAAAAAACCAGGCAAATACAAAATAAGAACTGAAAATGTTCAAACATATATGAAAAGAAGCTCAGCTCTCTATAGACTCATAGATACACATAGAAACCATTCACTATGTTATTATTATTATTAATAACTAATATCATTATTGAAAAACTAGACATTAAACAAAAGTAAAAAACCAAAAACAACAACAAAAGGGGGGAAAGCAAGTCAGAAAAGCTAACTAACCATGAAATGACATTGCTTAAAGTTTGTGGAATATTCGTGAGCATGAATTCCATACAGATGTCTCCCACTCTCCCATGGAATAGAAGCCCCAGGAAGAAACATCCTCCTTTGAGTCCCTGTACAAATCACAGAAGCCCTACATGTAGCTTCACCAGCAAATATGGATCATGAACCCATTATAATTGTCAAAAAGGATGACATGATGCACAAGGTAGGATCAGAATTAGAGGGTTTAGCAGCCACATCTGTGGCATGGTGGATGGCAGGGCAGGAAGTTATGGAGAGGAGAGGGTTGCACGTTATCATACTGTAATGAGATCAAGTACTAAAGATAAAAGGAATAAATTTCCTTAAGAGGACGTGACATTTGTGTCTTGAAGGATGAGTGGACTTACTTCTTGGTGGATGAGCATTTCATATGGGGGAATAAAATATGCAAGTGCATGGAGGTTGGAAACGTTTGAAATGATGCTTGATATGTGGTGTATTACAAATAATTGTTGAGAAAAAATTAATAAATCTCAGTAAGAGGTACTAATGGTCAAGACCAAGTAATTGGCAGTAGGAATAGAAAGGAAGAGCTGGAATATTGAGAAATATTTATTTTTGAGGTACAATTTAGATAGTTTTGGTGACCTATTGGGTATGGGAGATGAGGAAATAGGAAGCATCTACATAGTGGTGAACAGCTACCCTCTGATGTAACATAGCCCTGGGTCCTGTGAGCAGGTGATTTAATATCACTCCAATTTCATTTCCCCCTCTATGAAATCAGACTGCTAATGCATTATAACCTCATAGAGCTCTTTTAATGCTTAAATCATAAAGTGCTTATAAAATTCTTAACACAGTGCCCAAGCTAGTAAGTCCTCCATAAATGCTCCTTATATTATTATGACTCAAGCAGTAAGGATCAGAGAGAGAGAGGGGCGCAGAGAGACAGAGACAGAATAGTTTATGGTGTTATTCATCAAAATGGTATACATGATGTTGAAGGGATGGAGGAAAGACAGCAAGTTCCATTTTGAACCAAGTCTGAGACACCTGCAGGATATCGTGAGAGATATCTAGTTGGGAAATGGCTCTGGATCTCCTGTGAGACGTTTTGAGATCATTAGTGCTTAAGGCACGAGACCAGGTAAGATCACCCACAGAGAATAGAAGAGGAGATCAAGATAGAAACTCTGCAGACCCTAACATTCAAGGGTCAGATTGCTGGAGGAGGAGCCAGCAAGGGAAACCAAGAAAATAATTGTGTTCCTAAAACAAATACAGTGATAGATGTGTTCTGTAATACTGTGTAAGCTGGACATCTATCCACAAGAATGGTCTTGTGTCTGAAGTGTTATTTACAGCACTTGCACATACATTACCTATTTTAATGTTCCTAGAGATCATCTAAAGGCTTCCTCAGTTATCGGAAATTGAAGCTCAGGTTTTCAAATGGCAGAGCTAAGACTTGAAACCACATTTTCTGTTCCAAATCCACTGCTCCTTCCAGTTGTTGTTGTTAAAAAAAAAAAAAAAGCCAAACGAAATGTAGATTTGAGCTACCTTGTTCCTAGAGACTAGATGACCTGTTGAGATACTGTGATGATCCACTTATCAGTCTCTTCAATCCTATCAATGACTGGAAGTTCTGTTGACCCCTGATCTTTGGCACAGCCCCCAGATGACATAGCAGAGTAGTCCTGCAGGGCCTCAGAGCTGAGGAATAGGCCCGCCTTCCTCAGGGCAGGAGAGGGGAGAAGGATGGAGCACAGAGGTTCTTGCAGGTTATCCCAGTGGGATTGGGATTATTTTGCCCTCATGTTGCTCCAGGAGTCTTCAGCATTTTTGTTCATTTCTCCTTCACTGGATGAGAAGGCATGGCTAATCTGGTTTTAAATTCTGGTTCTGCCACTTGCCAGCCATGTGACTTTGGGGATGTCATTTAACTCTTAAAAGACTTAGTTTTCTTTCCCAGGAAATGGGTCTAGTAATATCTTCCCAAGGGAAGAATTATTTATGTTTGGCAAACAATTGATGATCAAGAAAAATTGACTGAGTCTTGATTGAGATTAAAACTCTTCATTGGATCTCCATTGCTCTGGGATAAGAACTCCTTTATCTTAACTGGGCTAAAAACCCTTGTGAGGTCAGTCTCTATATCTCTCTCCAGCTTCCTCTTGTAGCATGGATTTCCTATGCTCTTGGCTCTAGCCATACTGGCTTTCTTTCTGTCCCTCCTCACCATGTGCACTCTTACCATACAGCCTTTGCAGGTGCTGCTCCCTCTGTCTATAATGTTTCCTTCCCCCACTCCTTTCCCAACTTAACTCCTACTCACCTTTTAGAACTCAGTTCACATGTCCCTAACTCCAGAGAAGCCTTTTCTAGACCAACTTGACCCCTGTATACTTTTCCCTAATTGCAGTTATTATAGGTAAAATTTTCTTATTGATTTGTTTGGCTTTCAGTACCTATCTGGGAAGGTTAAGACCTTGTTTGTTTTTGTTATCTTTAATTCTTAATGGCCACTGCCTGTCACATAGTAGATTCTCAATATTTGTTGACTAAACGAATGAATGATATAATATATGCAAATTCCTAGATAGTTGCAAGTGCTCAATGAATGTCAGTTGGTTCCATAGCTCTCAGAAGTGTGTCAGTGATCTCCTGTGGTTACAAAGTTCTGAATCTCTCTGGAAGACAATATTGTGTTTTGAAATTATATGGCACTTACAGTTGCACTGAAACCGAGCCAGCTTTGGTTACTAACTGAACAAATTAAAACTTCTCTGACCTTCAGATTCCTCATCTATAGAATGGGAACCCCTTAAAGGACTGTTGTTCATGTTCATTCAGATATTTAGAGTACCTTCTGCGTGCTGGGCACTGTCCTTGCCCATGAGGGCAGAGGGTAATGGGAGTAGTAATCAGTGAGGTCTGAAAGGTGATGGGGCAAGATCATCTAGGGTTTTATGTGTCACTATGAGGACCTTTATTCTGATTGATGTGGGGAGGGTTTTGGATGGAGTGACATGCATTTTAATGGGGTTACTTTGGCCACTATGTTCAGAATAGATTGTAGGGATGCCAGGGGAGGACCGGGGAGACCAGTTAGATGAGAGACCTGGTGGCTTGAATCAGAGAGGTAGCAGTGGAAGTGGTGAAAAGTAGTTGGGTTCTGTATGTATTTTTAAGGTAGAGCTGATTTGCTAATGGCCTGGAGGTGGGGTAGTAAGGAAAGAGAGGACTCAAAGGTGAATTGTGGACAACAGGAAGAATGGCGTTGCTGTTTACTAAGTTGGGGAAGATTTTCAGAGAAGTCAGTTTAGTACCTGCAGTGGGAATCAGGATTTTGTTTTTGGACATCATAAATTTAAGATGCCAAGTGGAGATATCCAATGGCAATTGGATATATAAGTCTGGAGTTTGCAAAGGAGGTCTGGAATGGAGATATAAGTTCAGGAATTGCCTGTAAAAAGATGCTATTTAAAGCCATGAGAATGGATGACATTTATTGAGCACTTGCAACTATCTAGGAATTTGCATATATTATATATAACAACATCTAGTCTAATGTTGATAAATGTAGATTTAAAAGCAGAGACATTAGAGCCATGGACAAACATTTAGAGGTTGAGATGGTAGGGAATGCCAGCAAAGGAGTCTGATAAGCTAGGGAGGCAGGGGGAAAAACCGAGTGAGTGTGGTATCCTGGAAGTCAAAAATGAGGAAAGTGTTCAAGGGGGAGGGAGTAGTCCTTTAATGTCAAGTGCTATTGTAAGTCAAACAGGTTGAGATCTAAGAATTGACCATTGGATTTAGGAGTGTGAAGCCTAATGTTTTTGTTATATGCATTTACATACTAATGGAGGAAGAAAAATATTTAAGCCATAGTGACCTTCTAGGAAAGCTGTCTTGCACTGAAGGAAAATCTCTTTGGGTCAGCAGAGCCTAGATTAATATAAGCAGGAATATTCCTGGAGCCTTAGGTAGTAAGTAGTATCTGAGGTAAGCTGGACCCTTTTCATAAAGGACCAAAAAGGATCTGTATTGGGGGTTAGACTGGGTGGCTCGGAAGGAAAGAGATGAGGGGGAGGGATGAAATCAGAATGAGTGCAGGAGGCTATTGAGATGATCTGTGGCTGGGGTTGTGGAGTACTGAAAATGCCCGATGATTAGGACCAAAGAACCCCGAAGAACCAGAATGGGAATGCTTCAATTAAGTAGTGGATTGAGAGGATGAAACCATCTCACCTGTGGCTAAATCTTTGATTAAGTCTATCACTCAAACTGACATCTTTTAAGAGTGTGATTTTGGGGGTACCTGAGTGGCTCAGTTGGTTTGACTGAGGTCATATTCTCAGGGTCCAGGGATCAAGCCTTGCTTTGGGCTCCCTGCTCAAGGGGGAGTCTGCTCGTCCCTCTCCCCTTACCCCTCCCCCTGCTCATGCTCTCTCTGTCAAATAAATAAATAAAATCTTTTTTTAAAAAGAGTGTAATTTTTGTGGGTTTTTGGGTAGAAACTGAGGGTGGGGTCGAACTTCCTGCATGTGTTAATGTAAGGTGGACCACACACAAGATGACTGAGATAGAAAGATAATCCATCAACCAGAAAGCAGCAGGGGCAGGAATTCAGAGCTGCAGATGACTAGGGGACTGTTAGCCTCCCTGGAAATTGCAGGACATTTTGCAGAGAAGGCTCTGGACTTCTCCAAGAGTGTGGAATGGGAGGGTTAAGGTGGTCCTACCTAAGTGACAATATCCAGGGACTTTTGAGCTTTAACCTACAAGGGACCAGCCATAAGGTAGTCTATACAAATGTTATTTTCCTTCCTTCATCTCAGTTCCTTTTTAAGCAAATTTAAGCAGGTTCTCCAGGCATTTTATCAGTAACTGCCATGATTAATGACTGACAATGGCACCAGTTGCAGTAGGCATCCTAGAGTAGAAGGTAGACAAGGTCTTTGTTTCCCAGGTGCTTGTAGTTGGGATGGGGAGGCAAAGCTTAGGCAAGGCAGGATGAACTCAAAGGTGAGGTGGCATGGCTCAGGCTACTCAGGCTATGGAATTGCTCAGTCAGTCAATGCCCTGTATTGTTTTGGCCTTCCAAGTATTCACCTGTTCTCGTAAAAGAGTGACGAATTTGTCAATGAAAGTCATGCTAAAACAAGCAGCCACATATTTCAGTGACTGAATCTAACAATGATTCGGTTCTTACTTATTTCCCAGGTCAATGTGGATGAGTTGGAGTTGGAAGGGTAGGGTTCTCTGCCACACGCTGTCATTCAGAAACCCAGGCTCTTTCTTTCTCGTGGCTCCTCTGTCCCTTCAGACCTCAGAGTCTTCCGGATCTCTCTAGCCGCCAGATGGAGGAAGAGTGTGTCAGGGATACCCTGACCTTAGTTGCTTGTATCCAGCAGTGGCACACCACTTCCACTCATATGCTGTGGCATGCAGTGTTCCCTCGATGCAAGGGAGGTGGAAAATGTGCTTTAGCTAAGTACCCATGAAGAGGCCCTAGCTCTAGTGAGCGTCCAAATTTTAAATAATGCCCGCCACAGGCCTGGAGTGGGGGAATAACATCATTCTACAGTGGCGGGAACTAGCAGAGAGTGTGTCGAGGCCTGGATGCAGGAACAAAAATTTCAATTCATCTTACTTCATAAGAGACAAATTAAGAACACAAATGAGATGGTAAGGGCATTAAATCTGCTTTATAGCTCAGCACCTGATGTGAAGGGATCCCATCAAGCCTCTTTCATTAACATTTTAGCATTTGTTTATAGACATAATTGTGTGCCTGTTTAGGTGGTAAAAGCCGTCTCTTCTAAATAGGCTTCTGGACCAAGCCAAGTTCTAAACCACTTTTATCACTGGACTAACATTGGGGAAGCTGTAGTTCCTTAAGCCAAATCTGGGAGCTTTGAGGACATTTTTAGCAAACACCTTTGGAAGAAAAATGGAACCTAAGCATGGGAAAGTATGGAGTAAGGGCAAGAGCATGTGCTTTGTTTCTTCTTTTTATGGGATTGACCAGGTATTCAATCCAATGGATAATTTTCAGGCACAAGCCTAGTATCAGTAACTGTGGGCATAAAAACGAACAATTCTTATTTCTAATTCCTACAAGAGAATAATCATTTTGAATAACATACAAATAAGAGGCTTTAGAGTTGACTAAAATAGCATGGTTAGCCAAATCTTATCGCCCTCAAACAAAATGTTAAGACAGGCACCTTTCTTCTCTCTTGTGGCTGAGCTGGTGAATTTGAAGAGAAGCATAACCAGGCACTGTGAGCAGGGAGGTGAGTAAGAGAGGAATTCCACAGATGGTTTATAAACTACACATACCATTTTCAAAAGAATACTGACATCTTGGGGTAAAACCTTTTATTTCTGTTGTGTACTAGTCATATGCTGTTGCTTGAAAGTGTATCACCCATACAGCCTTGAAATATGAGATTTCTTTTAATTAACATTCTCATGAACCTTATCACCAGGCTCAATGTGATTTTTTTTCTTGATATACTTGCTCTTTTGCCTGAGGCTGCCTACAGGAGGCCATGTCCCAACTTTCCCATAAAAATGACTTCCACATTCCACATCCCAATTACTCTGACGGACCTGCCCAAGATGCCTATAAAACTCTACTACAGTCTACACCACCTTCTAACTAATATTCGACATGTGTTTTTGATCATTGAATCAGATTTTCAAAAGTCAGAATGGTTTTCCACGTGGAGTTTGAGTAAACATATAAACCTTTGTTATTTATATACATGGTTCAAAAAATAATATATGAGGCCAAGGTTGTGGAAAGAACATTGGACTTGGAGTCGGCTGAGCTCAGTGCTCAGTTCAGCCACTTATTCTCAGAGTGACATTGGGAAGGTTAGCTAATCTTTTTGAGTCTCAATTTCCTGATTTGTAGTTACCTCCAGGGTTACTATGAGACTTACATGAGCTAATGCATGCCAAGGACTCACATAGTGAGGGGCTTATAGTAGATGCTTAGAAGATAAACTTGCCTTTGCCTTTATTCCGTGCTTTTAGGTGCCAAGGAAAAAACATATTCCGGTTAAACCTTACTGGAAGTGCTTTTGGTTACAGTTGACAGAGAACTTACACCAAATGATTTAAACAATATAATAAATGTATTGGCTCATTTATGTGAAAATTCCAGATGTGGGACATCAGGCATGGTTTGATCCAGAAGTTCAGAATGTCATCAGGATTGTAGGGCTATTTTCCCATGACTCTCCATCACATTTGGCTTCATCCTTGGGTTGACTTCTCTTGTGTCACTTGGCTGCCTGCTGCCACAGGGCTATCGTTTCATTCCTCACGTCCAGGGAGGAAGATAGCTTCTCCTGCCCCAAACGTCAAACAGTAGTTATGGGGTGCCTGGGTGGCTCAGTTGGTTAAGCGACTGCCTTCGGCTCAGGTCATGATCCCAGAGTCCCGGGATCGAGTCCCACATTGAGCTTCCAGCTTCATGGGAAATCTGTTTCTCCCTCTGACCCTCTCCCCTCTCATGCCCTCTCTCACTCTCTCTCTCTCAAATAAATAAATAAAATCTTAAAAAAAAAACCCACAAAAACCAAAAAACCCCCCCAAAAACAGTAGTTATGAACTCCCTCTGGTTAGGTCATGGGCCCCATCACTGAACCTATCTATTACTGTGACTGGGGAAATCTGATTTCTTGATTGGCATAGATGAGTCACAGCTAACTTCTGAAGCTGGGGGTGGAGTTAAAGCTTCTCAAACCGCAAAGTTGAGTAATTTCTTTTCTTCTTAAAAATGGGAGAGAGTAATTGATATTGAGAAGAGAATCCTTTGGCAAATCCATCCTTTGGTTTCCCCCTTTCTTTCCATACCTACACCATCAAAAGTTCCTGCCTATGTAAACCACACCCATCCTTTCCACCAAAGCAGAGACCCTAAGTCTCATCTTGGGGTCCAGATCTGGGATCTGCTGATGTATCTTCTTCTAGGTCAGTTTTTGGCTGGAACTCTTCACAGTCTGGCAACTTATGGCTAAATAAAATTGTCCACTCTTGTGGAAGAGCCTGCAAATAGTCCCTACCATCCAGTTTCCCAGTATTTCCTTTACTCCTGAGTTCTGATGGGGATACGGCTCCCCAGCTAGGTGCTATCTTTCCCAGGTTTCTTTGCACTCTGCGTGGCCATGTGTCCCAATTCTCAGCAGTGGAGGGTGACCAAAGTCACAGGTGCAAATTCCTCACTGCATACTTCAAATACATTATTCGTCCTCTATTCCTTCTCAGTATCCTTTCCTGATAGCAAGAATGCCATGTGGTGGTGAGCCAGTCGTGCACAGGAGCACCACCACCTAGAGAGGTTCTCAAAGAGCATCAGGATCACCTGGGAGATCATTAGAAATGCATATTTTGGGGTCCTACTCAGACCTATGAATTTAAAAACTATGGGACTGAGGCCCAGAAATACCTAGGTTTTAAAAACTTACTAGTTTAATAAAGATAACTTGAGGATGTTAATTTAGTTGGGGAAGGAAGAAAGTGGTTTTTAATAATCTACTTGTGAACTACTTGTGAGATGGGAAAGTAGTGAATACGGCTGGAGACAAGAACCTGCCCCTAAAATCACCTCCTAACGTCACCAAATTCATTCACACTTATAGCAGAAGCAAGAATCTTGCATTCTAGTAAGGAAAGGTAACAGAAACTTCTATCTTAGTCTGCTATAATGAAAGAGCTTGTAGCAGAACAAAATTGCTACCAAGAAAAACTTAGAAAAGTTAGATAAGATTAAAAAAAAATCTGTATGAAAACGTCAAGGAGTTACTAAGGCAGGGCTCAAGAACTCTTTTTTAACAAGCTCTCCAGGTCATTCTGATACACACTTAAGTTTGAGAACCACTGCCGGAGTGATTGGTCCCCTTAATCTCCAGCATTTGGTAGTATTTTTGATTGTCACAAAATGGGTGGAGGAGAGGTGGTCCTACTAGCACCTAGTGGGGAGGGGACAGGAACACTGTGGTTGAGTGTAGGAAGACAGTACATGTGACAGCCCCCCCACAGCAAAGATTTATATGGTCTCAAATGGCAATGGTGCTGAAGTGGAGAAACTCCACCCTAGGGATGGTGGAATAATGAAATAGAAAAACTGTAGATCCCTGGCGAACTTTGTAGAGCAGGTCTGTCTACTTTCTCTGAATGCCCTCCTACCTCTACCTCTGAACTGCCCAACACAGTATCCACTAGCCACATGTGGCTATTGAGCACTTGAAATACAGGTAGTTTGAATTGAGATGGGCTATACATAAGTACAAAAGAAAAAGAATGTAAAATACCTCAATACTGTTTTATATTGACAATGTGTTGAAATTTGGACAGCTTAGGTTAAACAAAATTAGGTGAAATGAAGTATATTTTTAAAATTAATTTCACCTGTTTCTTTTCTTCAATGTGGCTGCTAGAGAATTTTAAATTACAAATGTGAGCTGCATTATGTTTCTATTGGACAATGCCGCTCTACACTGCTGTACGAGAGGGAAATGAACTTCTGTCTTCTTTGAGCCACTGAATTTTTAGGTCTTGTTGCAACAGCTAAGCCCGAACTCCTGTCTAATACAACAGGTTAAATATAAAATGGTGGTGGAGTAAATATAAAATATAAAAACTGCAAGAAAAACTTCTATTGGAAGAAGTAGACAATGAGAAGACGATACCTAGGGGTCGCTGGTTCATTGCCTATATTACAACCTGCTTGACAGGGACAGTGCCTGTCTTGGCACTGTAGTGAGTCATCTCGTCAGCCGATCTGGCAAACGCTGGCTAGGCTTTCTGGAAGGATCCCCCTTGTTCATTGTCCTTCTTGGCTCATCTAAGATGGATTTTGGTGCATGTGCCCCTTCTGGGATCTGTACTTCTTTGGACCCCATTACTTTTTGGTGCAAATTTAGGGGGCCCGGGAATTGCCTTAGGAGCTGAGTAATTATAGGTTGTTTTCAGCCAAGCTTGGGTTTCTTGGGTTGAACTGAATTGCTTAAAACCTTAGGCTTCCTGTCTATTTGCCTCCCATCAATTCCATAAGCTGGTAATCAAAGCCAGAGTTCTTGTCTAGCCACCTCTGAGTCTGGGAATTCCTGTCTCTTAGCAACAGACTTCTGTCCTCTGCCTTGTCAAGATGGCCAGGGATGACAACTTAGCCAAATTTCGGCCAACCATGATTGTTCAGCAGGCTGTGAGGCAATGGGCCTGAGGGCGCCATCCCACAGGGCTATCTGGTACTGCGTGGTGAGTGGACATATGGCAGGGGTCTTCTGTGTTAAGTAAGTTTCAGTTCAAGGCACATGTGGAGGAGTTAGTTGGGCAGCAGTGGCAGAAGCAGGGGCAGCAGACGCGGAGAGGTGGCGGGGTCACTGCAGTGACCGAGCACTTCAATAGGAAACAGTAGCCCTGCTGCTGAGGAGTGACAAGGTCAGACAGGCACAAGAACTGTTTATATCCTGAATATGGTTCTAGCTTCTGAATACCATTCTGGGCGTCATAAAGCCTGGGTGTAGCCAAGGTGGTGGGCTTCTTGATTGAGAGCAGAGTGACCTATCTACGTAAGAAATCCTTTAAAAGATCCCTTCCTTGGGCTGCACAATACATCCCATGTGAGTCTCCCAGCCCTGGATCCCTGCCATGTGTCTGAAGTGTGTCCCATTCCTAGTAGGTATTTGTCAGGCACTCTGGGTCCCCTCTCTTCGAAATGGACAGAATAAAACTCCTCTCTTAGATTTGTGAGTAGATTTTTCTGGCAGAATAACAAGCCCCTCTTGCCATTAATCTTAATAGGCTTTGGGGCTAACAAAATCCATTTTCCCAAGGTCGAAATTATTCTTAAGTGGACTTTGGGAAACATTTTAACCTTTTTGTCACTCAGGCTAAAGAATTAAAACACATTTCTGGAATTTTTTTCTGGGGTTACTAGAAAGCCAGAGCGAGGCGTGGCTACCTTTGTGTATTTTTCTTTACAGAAATCTTGACATCAGGGGACATGGGCCCTTCTTAGCTCTGGTTCATGTTTGTATTTCCATGTACGGTGCACATTCCTGGTAGATATTTCTAGAAAAAAGAAGTGGCATAATGATAGACCAAGGAAAGTAAAAAAATGTGTTTTTTTGTTTGTTTGTTTTTTGTGAAGCAAACAGGCCAAAACTAAAAAAAATAAAATAAGAATGATTATGACACTGATATACCACCCTGGTTATAACCCCAGGCAGCGGGGTTACTGGCTTTGCATTAGAGTCTCAGACTAAATTCTTCTAATGTAAAACAGTGCACGGCAACGAACTCCCCATTTTCTCCCAGGTAGAGTGACATGGTTAGGAGATGTCACTTTGAATACTCCCAAATGAGAAAGAAAGATGACAGATTTAGCCGCTGCATGGTTCAAAGATGCAGGAAATGGATACGATCCGTGGTGTCGTTTAGATTTAAAATAAGGGTCCTCGAGTGTTCAGTGTTACTTGCAATAAATATATTAGATTTAAGCCTCAGTTTGAACCTAACCATAACTGGACTCTTTAACTATCTGGTTTAAATGACTGGTAACATGAGGCATTTCATAATTTCTGGTCCATTAGTTGCGATCGGGTCCCAATTAACATTCCAGGACCTGGCTTTAGCCAACCTACGTGGAAAATTGGAAGTGGGAGCACATATTTGGACAGCCTGTGCCTTCAGTTGGTGTTTGTCATGTAGTTTGTGTTGCATTTTTTTGTGTGTGTGGGATTGGACTGGTGGAGGTCATTGATATTTTATTTCTTTAATATTAACCTGAGCTGTATGTACTTCCTGGTCCAAAGACGCTCTCTGTATATAATGCAAGGGGAAACCCTTCTCCAGGGTGGTGAGTTTATCTATTGATCAGGTCAGGCTAAAAGCTAAAATCCACTTCTCTGCTTAATTCCATGCCTGACTGAGAGGTTAAACTGCTGCCCCATATTAGCAGATTGATCTAAAAACACCATTTCACACACACCTCACACCTCCAACACGAATCCAACCTGCTCCTGTGGGTCCTACTGTCCCTATCAGGGGAACCTCGTAGGTTTTTCTTAAGCTCCAAACTCATCAAGAGGTGATGTGTCCAAATTATTTGCAGGAGAAACATTAAAAGGATTCTAATACTCCACCCAGTGGATCTGACAGGTCATCCTAGGTGGGCTTTCTCAGAGCTACAATCACTCAAGCGGCCCATGCTAGGCTTGAGGAAAGGTAAATATTGTGAGTCTGACATCACCTCAGTACCCATCACCCTGCCATGCTGTAGAGGGTGATCTGGATGCAACCAAAAATAGTATCTTTTTAACATTAAAAAAACCTTTTTTTTATAGAGAGGGAGAGAGAGAGAGAGAGAGAGAGAGAGAGAGAGAGAGAGAGAGAGAGAGAGGGGGGGGGGGGGGGGGGGGGGGGGAGAGGGAGAGAGAGANGGCTCCACTCCCAGCATGGAGCCTGATGTGAGGCTTGATCTCATGACCCTAAGATCATGACCTGAGCTGAAATCAAGAGTGAGATGCATAACTGACTGAGCCAGTCAGGTTCTCCCCAAAATGGTATGTTTTTTTTATTTTTTATTTATTTTTATTTATTTTTTTTTAATTTACTTATTTTGACAGAGGGAGAGAGATCACAGGAGGCAGAGAGGCAGGCAGAGAGGGGGGGAAGCAGGCTCCCCGCTGAGCAGGGAGCCCGATGCAGGCCTCGATCCCAGGACCCTGAGATCATGACCTGAGCCGAAAGCAGAGGCTTTAACCCACTGAGCCACCCAGGCGCCCAGTATGTTTTTTTTAAAAGAATAGCTTCCTCTCTTTAGTTTATAGGTTCACTGGGAGTCATGTATCTGGGGGTGAATGCATCGCAGGTAGCATCTGAGAGCTCAGGGTTTTGTATCAATGATAGTGTCATCTAATGGCACTATAGTCCTGTGTTTCTGAATTCCACTGAAAACACTCCTTGTTAGAGAGTCATTCATGAATTCCCATGTGGCTCCTTGAGTTCCTGGATTCTGCTTGGCTGAAAAGAGCGTATTGAAGAGGTGCAGTGCTTTATGCGAGGTTTACTGGTACTGGGCTAGGCTTTGCCAGTGTTTCTGAGGGTGAGGATACATGGGCACTCTGACCTCTGCACTTGACTCCATAGTCAATGCCACCATAAATCGATCCACTTCTTTCTATCTCTGGACACTGCATCTGTTGAAGACCCCGCCACCTCTCACCTGGACAGCTACGATCCTCTCACCACTGGCCTCTCAGCGGCTGTTCTTGATCCTCTCCACATCCTTTCTCTGGCTGCTGATAGATGATCTTTCTAGATTGCAAATTTGACCACCTAACTTCCTTCCATAATACCCTTCCATGGCTTCTTATGGCCTTCAGAATAAAGCCTCAAACTTTTGAGATGGCCCATAATAACCCCTCCCTCCTTCCCTGGCCTCCTCAGGACCCTTTTTTAATGATAGTCTTTTCGCCTCAGACTGCAACATCATGAGGGCAGACTGAAAATAAGTTGCTGATTGATGTGTCCTCACTGTTGGCATGGTACTGCATAGAGCAGGTGTTCAATATTTGCTGAGTAAATGAATAAATGAAAGAATGAAAGAATGCCTCCAGGGCCAAAAGCTAGGAATTATGTAATGACTAAACCAGTTGCAGACCTGGGTTCATCCATTAAATTAGCTGTATGTTAAAAGATAACTAAAACCTAGAAGGTCAAAGATTTTAGCTTTTTAGGGATGAATGGAGGTGGAAGGAAATGGTATGTCTGACTGGTCATGGAACAATGCATTAAATGGGATTATAGTAAAATTGCGAATGAAATGAAAATGCAAATGAATAGTACTTATTTTTATTCTGATGTAAAATGGGATAGGAGTGGGCTTGTGGTTGCATCTCATCTCTGGTTTGACAATCTGCAAATACTTTCAGCCTCAGCAGGGTGGCTGCCTATGTTCTCATGCATGCCTTTGCATGTTTGTGTGGCTTTTGCATTTGTCACTGGAAAGCTTCTCTGGGGATTGATGTGTCTCTCTGGTTCTACTCCCATGCCATTTTGGAAAGACTAAAGATGAAGAGCCTTGTTTGGCTACATGAGACTTCTTCCTTAGAGGACCCAGGGCAAATTTTCCTGATAACCCAACTAGCCACTTACCCTCTCCAATGGGAACAAGAGGTGGAGGATGTAGGTATAGGGCTACGGGCAGATATTTGCATGCCCAAACAAAACTTTCTGAGTGGAACTCATATGACACACAGTTCTCTAAGAGCCACAGAAAATCTAGCTGAATAGTATTGAAAAAGAGGAGGATCTCCCCACCCAATCATTTTTCCGGCATCATTAGACAAATGCATCTAGAGAGACAAGAACTTCCATCTACTTCCAACATAATAGATGTAATGACCATAAGTGATTGTCACTATGTTTTAGACAATGATCAGAACATTAATGAGATGTTTTACATGCACACTCCAGAAGTAGATACAGTTCCCTTTTCTTTGGCCCTCAATGGATATGCAATTTAGTTACCTATAGATGCTAACTTCTCATCTTACTCATAGGGGATGAGTGGGGAGAAGAGATCACTGAGCTGTAGTTAGAAAAAATAAAAATATTTATTTCCTTTTCTTACTCTACTCTCCGATTAGTTACTTTACAGATATGAGCAAACATGTACCAGAAATTAGCAGCTGCCTATCCCTACATCTATTCTCCCTTCCTCCTTAATAAAAGAACATGATATTTAGCTGGGCACATTGTCTCCAAGATGAAGGGTGGTATTTTCAAGCCTCTTTTTGTGGCTAGGTGTGCTCATAGGATTAGTTTCTAGCCAATAAGACATAAGCAAAGTAGTGTGTGGATTCTACGAACTCTCCTTAGAAGTCAGAGAGTGGCCTTTCTTTTCTGTCCTTTCTCCATCCTGCTGACTGGAACTCATATGTCATGGCTGGAGCTCTAGCACACACCTTGGACCATGAGGATAGTGGAGAGGGTAACTGGAAAAAGCCTGGGCCCTTGGTGTGGATCAGCTCTGGTTGATGTATTTCCAGTCTTTTACATGAGAGGGAAATAATGTTGCGTAAGCCACTGTGTGTGTGTGATGTGTAGCCAGACCTAAGGCTAACTGTTATACTGTGAACAGGGAAAAAATGGGTGGAATGAGTTCTCATTCTTGGCACCCAGTGTCTGCGTGCAGCAATAACATTTCCTTAGAGCACATTTTCCCCCCAGGCAATATATGAGTTCTATATGAGGTAGACACTCATTCCTCAGATTGGGGTCAGAGCAGCAAGTGGCAAGATTCGTCTGACGGGGCTCTGTGCAAGGGGGATCCGGCTTTCTGTCCTAGCTTGGAGGCATAGTCTTGCCATCATCAAGAAAACACATGGAGAGAGGGGTATATTTTGGGAATTTTCATATGACTCCAGGTATGGTGTTTTTTATTAAAGATTCTGCTCTTTTGAAATTTAATCAGAACTAGTGGTATGGTAAATCTGACTTGTACCAATTTATGAGAGCATCTCTTCTCACTTCTATGCTCAGTATGTGATACTGACAGCTTGAAACTGGCCTTGGTGGGAGTATTTATAGTATGAAAATCAGTTATTGTTTTTTTTTTTTCCCAGAAATCCTGCTCAGCAGGCCACTGGCTAACACTGGATTAGTGTTCTATGAAATCTTCCTCTTTCTCACTGAACTATCGGAGAAGAGTCTGGAGCATAATAATTACTTCTACAGTCCAGAGCTTTAAGAGCTACAGAATGCTTTCCCTGACATGATATCATTTGAGCATTATAACAACCTGTGAAATAGGCAGGGCAAGGGGCTGAGATTGAGAGGTCCATGCTGCACGAGGAGCAGAAGTGGGATCAGAAGCCAGTGTTGTTGTTATCTGCTTCCTGCTATTTCCACAGGAACGAACTGCATTTTCCTGGGAACATAGGATAGCAAAGAAGATTGGGAAGATCTAGCTCTGAAGGAAAAGATGAATCAAGGAAGATAGTAATATTTTCCATTTCAATGCTATTTTTTCTAACATAGGCCTACTTGAGGGGTAGTACATAAGGAATCAATGTGGTAGGTTGGAAGACAGCATCGTACTTTTCTTTGAGTACCTGTACTAATTACAGTCCTTTGTGAAGCTGTGGTGGAAACCAGCATGCCACTGAGGAAAGAGCATGAATTCTGAAATCACACGCCTGGTGCCCAAACTCTCATTTTACTGCTGTGTGACTTCAGGTAAATCAGGAAACATCCACACGTCAGTTTTCTCATCTGTAAAATGGGTATCGTAATGACTGCTCAGGGCTGTTTTGGGGATTAGGTGAGATTGCCATGTAAAGCGACCATAACAAAACCTGGCACATAGTGGATACTCATCAAAAGACACGCACCACCTCCCTCCCCCCCCCACTTTTAGATTTTGAGATGCTAATTATCATAAAGTAATGCACGAGCTGTGATTCATACCTACATTTTCCTCAAAATAGGTCAAAATGTCTCTAACCTAAAACTACTTATATTATAAATGTTCTGAAGGGACTCCTGGGTTTTCAAAGCCAGAACCAACATTGCAGGTTAATGGGAGACAGAGTTCAGAGGAGAATTTTGTGAGAAAAGGCCAGCAGTTTTTAATTTTGTTCTGTCTGTAGTACATTCCATGCTGGCTTTTGAGACCAAAACCAAATCTGGCAGCAGCAGGCAATCATAGAGTTTTCATGTAATTCAATAATTTATCACAAAAAATATTCATTTATAAACAATGACTTGTTTTGGAATGATAGCAGCTGTCAGTTTGGAGGCCTTGTTTCTCCCGTGGGGAGAGGAGTCTGGCTTCCCCTTTGCTAAATCATACAGGGTCGCTGGGTTTGGAATCTGAGGCTGAATGCACTTTACAATGTGTTTATGTTTTGGTATGTGCATTATTTCATTTTTACTTTGTGGTCATGAAATCCATGTTGCCAGATGCTGAAAGTGCCTCTGAATAGCCCCCCTGCTTGTAGAGAGGAAATAATCAAGTTCGGAGCTGTGACTGCACCTGAAAACACTTGGATGAGAAGAGGTACAAACGTAACTCTCTAGCATGACAGACACACAACATCCTGGTGCTCCTCTGTGTCATCATTTGGATTTGCTTCAGCAAGAAAGAATCCTGGATCCTTTGCTTTTTGGAAACTCTATTGCCAGAATGATTTGTACATCTGAAAGTTGTGATTACGTCTCTCTAGTGTCTTGGGAAATTCAGTGTTTTGAGTTCAAGAGATCAGACTGCCTGCCGGGAAGGAAGTGTTCAGCATCCTATGAAACCACTTGCTACCTTGCATCACTTTTTCACAACTTCACATCCGTTTCAATAAGAGCCGAAGGGCCCTGACTTCTCTTAGAGCTCCCTAGGCTCTCTTGAGAGCTTGGAAAGCTGTCGAGTAAATGCAGAAGGGAACTTGCCCAAGAGCTGGAGGTTTTCACTCCCAGCATCCTCTTTCATTGCCTGCTGTGACATTTTGCCTCCCAAGTTAGTCTTTCACAGTTCAATCAAGTTCACTCTCAATGGCCACATACTAACTGTAGCCAACTAGAAGACCCTTGACAGAGTCTACTGGGGGAGGGGGTTATTGAGACTTTAATTGTGTCCCCCCCCCCCCACGGGGCCACACACACCAAAAAATTTGTTGAGGTCCTAACCCGTAGTACCTATGAATGTGACCTTATTTGGAATTAGAGTCTCTAAAGATAAAATCAAGTTAAGATGAGGTGATTAGGGTGGGCCCTATTCCAAGATGCCTGCTGTCCTCCTAAGAAGGGAATCTGGACACAGGCACACAGAGAGAACACCATCTGACAAAAGAGACAGAGCTTGGAGTGAAGCAGCTGCGAGAATTACCAAGGATTTATGGTCACCTGGAGAAACTAAGAAGAGATGAGAAAAGCTTATTCCCAGCAGGTGTCAGAGGGAGCATGGCTGATGCCTTGATTTCACACTTTCATTCTCCAGAACTGTGAGGCAATAAATTTCTATTGTGGGCCACCCCATCTCAGGTACCGAAATCTGTATTAGTTTTCTAGGGCTGTTGTAACAGAAGTACCACAAGCTGGGGGGCTTAAGTTTTCCCTGTGTGTCTTAAGAATCAGAAAAGTCCAATGGAATTCTGTGAATCACATTCTCCCATCCCTTTATCACAACTCCCCATCCCTGTTCCTCGTCCCCCAGAATCTTACAACGTTCCTCCCAATGCCTAGCTTTTGACGTTGCTTGAGTCATATCACCACTCAGGTGATGCTCAGGCTCGTGATTGCCTGAGTGTCCAAAAGCTTCTTGCCCTGTGTCCAATGTCACCATTCACTGGCCCTATGACAATGAGTAGCGATCATTTAATAGGATAAAATAACTTCCCAGTGGAGTGACTTCTCTGTGATATTCCTTCTTCTGAGAATTATGCTGATTTAACCCAAATCTCTTCTTGAGAATTTCCCTAAGAAGCACAAATGAAGTCTCTCAAACACTCTGATGGGTTAGGGGGAAGATGGTATCAAGAGGACCTTTGTGGTACAAAAGGGGTGCTGTGTTTTCATTCCCATCCTACAAAGGAAAAGATAAGGAAGAAAGAGCCACCTACCCATGTTCTCTCTCTTGGTAGTAATGCTTCACCCAGAGCTATTTAGCCCAGATTTTGTCTCTGGTGAAGGAATTTTCCTGTGCAGTCAAGAGATCATAAGTGGTTTCCAGCAAACGGGCCTTTTTAACATTTATTTATTTATTTATTTATTTATTTATTTATTTATTTATTTATTTATTTTGTTAACAACATAAATCTTTTGGACTGACACTTTTTCTTCAAGAAACTTCGAATGAGTTGTAAATTTGTGATGGTATTAAGCCAGCTCCTCTCATCCATTCCCTTCCTCTAAGTTGGAGAGCACGGAGCCACCTTCATCAGGCTACCGATGTGCAATGAATAGTCTGTGGGAACCACATGACACAGCAGGACATTTGGTAAGTGTCTACTCCCCTCTCTCCTTAAATATAAACTCCCAGCTGTTTTTTCCCCTCCTGAAGTTTTATTCAGCTTAATTTCAAATTGTTAGATTGCAGTAAGCAATCTGGAGTACTTTAGAATGGGAAGGTAGAATGGGTGGCAGAGACGGAGAGAGAAGGAGAGAGAGAAAAAGAGAGAGAGAGAGGAGCATCTGGAAATCTGGAAGAATGTGGTGCATTTGAAATCAGATAAGCTGCTGCTGGTGTTACCAGATTTCATGGTTTATAACAGGCATGTAACATTTATGGCTTAAGGCATGTGTGCCCCTTACACAGGTTCAGCACTGCAGGGCAGACCAGGGACAAAGCACTTGGGATTTGAGCCTGGGACTGGCTGCACCCTATACCTTGTGACTCTCTTTGATCAGGAACAGAACCTTGCACACTAGCCTGAGCCAAGCACTATGTGTGAGGACACAGTTGGGTTGACTTCACCAAGATCCATTTTAAGTAGCTGCCCAATATATAGCTGTAGGATATCCAGGAATCATGACAAATTGGAATTAATACAGAAGAGACTGAGGAATTCCTAAACTCCTCAGAGGATAGTATATAATACTATCAGATGAGACCAGGTGCTTTCTCATTAATGATAATAGCTATGCTAGCGACTATTTATGAAAGTCTCCTATGCATCTGACATTCTGCTAACCACTTGACATATATATCTCATTTAATCCTTACAACAAGTCTATGAGATATGTTTTACTATTAGTTCCTTTTTATAAATGAAGGAACTATCTTAGGGCTTAGCACAGTGTCTGCTATATAGATGGCCCTTGAAAAATACACACTGACTACATGCTGAGAGGTAAAAAATGTGCTTAAGTTCATATAGTTAATAACTGAAGGAGGCCACATTTATATATGCTCTGTGTAGTATTTTCAATTATACTAACCAATGGACTCTGAACAGAATTTCAGATTGAAATAGCAGAGCTGGAAGTAGGACTTGTTCATGTGTAAGTCAGCAGTCCTGGAGAGTACCATTGAAATACTTTTCTTTTTCTTTCTCTCTCTTTCTTTCTTCATTTCTTCCTTCCTTCCTTCCTTTTTTTCTCTTTCTTTCTCTTCCTTTTTCTTTCTTTCTCTTCCTTCCTTCCTTTCTCTTTCTTTTTTCTTTCTTTTCTTTCTTTCTTTCTTCCCTCCCTCCCTCCTTTCTTTCTTTCTTTCTTTCTTTTTTTTTTTTTTCCAGAATAGAGGAAGGAGGGTTGGAGTTGACCAAGGCAGTAGATGAAGGCAGTTAGGCTAGGGCTGTGAACAAGGCAGGAATATTCCAGAGGACAGACATGAACCTATGTAGGACCCTTGCATGTGGCTGAGGTAAGAGTGGGGAGGCTCTGAAACCTTACATGATGTGAACAGGAATGCATGAGCTGAATAGGGGCAACTCTGGACCAGCCAATGCCAAGGGATCAGTGATAATAACCTTGGTTCCTTTCTGCTTTTGCTTGGTGTAAACTGCTATGTCTACATGTTTAAATGAATAGTTCTTCAATTCCAGGTCCTGTTTTAGACTCACAAAAGCAGTCGGGGCAGCAGAAGTCTGATTCCAAAGAGGTGATATCACAATGGCCTATCTGAAGATGACCACTTCAGAGCTCAGAAACAGTCTGTGTCATCGTAAGTGAACATGGCCCTCCAAAAAGCAGCTGCTGCTTGAGTCAATGGAAAAAATATCGTGAAAAGGAAAATGTGATCCATGTGCCTGTGCCCCACCCCGTTGCATCCCCATTTAAGGAATGGTCTGCCCTTTGAAATCCTAGGAGCGAGGCATTTGCATGCAGCAGCCCGAGTACTTTGCGACATGGGAATGTAGAGTTGGCCACTTCTCCAGGCAGGGAGCTTAAGTTCAGACAAGCGTTTAGGCCTGGTTGTTAGTTCATTATCTAACTGCTCCAGTGGGAGGGGAATGAACCCAAAGGACTGCAATACCTTTCAGATGTGGTCCCCATAGATCAAACAAAGCTCCCTGAATCCTCCATGATCCAAAAAGGCAATAGAATGGACCTTTGAAATTAATTATTTCTTATTCATTAGTTACATCATGTGTCATCTAAGCAGATGAAGGGAACTGACATAGAACTTAAAATGGAAAATAGCCAATATCTCTAGTGGACATTGTTGATTTCTTATCCAGCATCCATTTTCTCCTTTCTTCACAATGACATCCCAGTTTTCACATAATTTAGGGGGAAGTTACCCCATTTCCAGATTTAGAGGTGAGAACCAATTAATTTTGGCCATCAAAGGAATTGAATCCATTTGTCAGTGAATGCTTTGGGAATGGACATATGACCTCATTTTGGTTTAGGAGAGGATTGTTGGAGGCTTCAAAGACAGTTCCTCCCTGTCCATAAGATAGCAGGTCAGAAGTCAGCTTTTTCTTTCAGGGATCTGAATAAAGAGCCATGCTCTATACCTCTTGCTGCAGTCTGCGAGAGGGGAGGTCAGATTCAGGACAAAGCTAACAGATGGAAGAGGGAAGAGACTCACAGAGAAATGGAGCCTAGAATATATCATCAACAGAAGCTCTCTACCTTTGGATTTCCAGCCAACATAATTTCTTGATGTTTTAGCCAGTAACTGTTACTGGCCAATTTCTGTTACTAGAGTTGAATACTTTTGGACTGGGAAATCATGAAGCTGGTAATAACGTGGGAGATAGAGAAGGAAGCAATGGTTGGTGGTTAAGGTGAAGGATAAGTATAAGAGCGAAGACTTGGGGGGATGTGGGGTGTGGTGAAAGATAAGGCAAAATACACCTCAAATAGTTGATTGGTACATTTGGGACTCTTAGTCAACTTTTCCGTGTATTTTTCTTTATTAATTGTTGTAGATGAAAGGAGCAATGGTACGTATCAGAATTTCTATTGCCTAGTAGATCATGGCCAAGGATTTGCCCCAATCTAAAAGTACAGCCTCTTTATCAAGGTCAGTTGGTAGTAAAGAAGATAGGTGATAAGTGCATAAGAGAAGAAGAAACACGAAATGGCCCTGCCATTGGCCTGGAAAAACTGTATGATTCTCCTCCATCTGGGTGCATAGTGTACCTGTGGTCAACAATGTGGATTTACACAGCTATCCAGAGACTGGGAGTTTTTAAAACGCCATTGCAGACAGATTTCCTTAATCTCTCTGGAGTAGGTATTTTTTGTTAAGATTTTATTTACTTATTTCAGAGACAGAGGGAGGGGAAGCACAAGCATAAGCAGAGGAGGGGCAAAGGGAGAAGCAGAGTCTGCCCTCTGAGCAGGAAGCCCAATGCAGGACTTAATCCCAGGACCCCAGGATCATGATCTGAGCCAAAGGCAGACACTTAACCGACTGAGTCACTGGGCACCCTGGAGTAGGTATTTTTTTAATTATAAGTAGGAGTTTGAGGAGTATTGAGTTCTCAATGATCCATACTGATTGTCATGTTTGATCTTTTGGTCTAGGTTGCAATTATGACACGCATTTGGGAGATACTGGCTGAAGGCTAGGGTAGGCGTGGGGATTAAGGGACCCTCAGCCTGTTGGTATGGGATATTTCTAAGCGGAATAGTCCTAGTACACAGACTGAACATAGAGCTAAGACATTAGCCTCATTAGCATTCCAGCTAGGGCCATTTCTAAAGTGCTTCAAGTTTTTCTAGATCTTAGACATGGTTGTGCCCATGGTTCACAGAACCAGTAACTCTTTCAACACTAAACAAACAACCCATCAACCAACCATTCATATGAGCACGTAAACACACATGTGTACACCAACATACACACAGGCAGGGTGGGAGAAAGAGAGAGAGGAAAATTACATCGATGTCAGTGTTATTTACTAAGTGTGCTTTACTGTAAGATCATGCTATCCAGGAATGCTGCTTTGGCCACCAAAACTCTTGAATATCCCTTTCTGGGTATGGGTTTGCTTAACATAATGTTCAGGGATACAAAAGAATAGAAAAATGGAATCCCTATGTGTTAAAAAGTGACAAAGAGACATGCAATTCTGAGACCTTGGGTGTAGCACTTCCCAACTGTTTTCTGCCACAACATGCATGATGGGTGATGTTTACATGCAGCACACATTTCCAGGAGTGTACCCATTGTGTCTCCATGTGTGATTCCAGGTGTCCTCAAGGTAACATGAACACTATCTCTGCAACCCAATGAAGCATACTGGCAAATGTGGGGATTTAAAGTGACACTATTATAGAGATAACCTCAAGGCTGCTTCTAAGTTTTATTTAAAAGTGAATCATTCACAAATGTCAGTACTTTAACTATTATTAGCAACAGATCACTTGCAATATATCTCACAACTGATTGTGATACACAAGTATGACATTACACCGCAGTTGAGAACTGCTACTCTTACACATAAGCATGACTCTTTTATTTCCAGAATGAAGGTTGTTTTCCTTAATTAACCCTGTGTCTGTTTATTAAGTTAGTAGACAGTCTTTGCTTGATTTCAAGAGCTCTTTCCTTAGGAACTATAAATACGAATAATCCACATCACTCCAGAAATGTAACTTTGTGTTAAATTTTCTATATGGTGCAAGACTTACTGAAAAAATATGAAGAAATGGGATAATCAGAGTCTATAGAAAAGGAACAATTAATACAGAAAACTGACTTGATAGATGCAGTTAGTGCCACCACCTTGAATAGTGTGAGGAGGAGCAGCATGATGAACAAAATTTCAGTTGACTTTTTTTCGAAAGCAAGTTTTAAGTTTGATAGAGCTTAGAAGTTGATGGCCCTCTCTGCTGAGGGACAAGTAAGGGAAGGCATTTACCATCTGACATGGCAACTCTTACCTGGGCTGTGGGACAGCTTTAGGCAGCCCAGGTCTCTTTTGTGGCTTCCTGTATGGGGGAGGCTCTGGGTGGACTGGCATGATTCCAGTATCCAACACAGCTAAGTGATAGTGATTGTGTCCCTCGTTAGTGCATGCTGAGAATGGATCTGCCCTGTGGTCATCTGTGTGCCCTCTCCCCATCTGGGGATAAAGCTGCCTGGAAGGGAGAATGCTGGGACAACTCCCAGAACTTGAGTTCTTCCTCCTGTTACTGAAAGCTCTTGCTTCTCATTTTTTTGCTCCTGGTTGACAGGTGGATAAAACCCAGTGCAGTGGAAGTCATAGGAGGAATTCAGTCCAGTCACATACTCTCCAAGTCAGCCAGTTGGTCTGATTACAGAGAAGTGAAGCCCACCCATAGTCTGAATTAATGCCACAAAACATGTTTAATCACAGCCAGTCAACGCACATACACTCTCACAAACACATGCAAGCTCACTCACACACCATAACAATAACAGCTCAATCAAGCCAGCACTGTGAATGAGAGGAGACATTTTGCCAAGCCCACAGTGGACTGAGGCATCAGGGGGTTTGGAATTTGAAACGTCTTTCTACTCACTCCCCAACTGCACTCCTTCAACCCCAGGGAGTGGAGAGTGTCATCTCTTGGCTAAACAAGACTTCTTGACATTCAGGGAGGAAGGGTTCAACATGGCACACCAGTGCAGAACCTGTGGGATATGACAGCCCTGACAAAAGGAGAGTTGACGAGTTAAGTGTAAATGAATCAGAAACAGATGGATGAGATTTTTGTTAAAACACACATGGGTTTTACAATTAAGGGAGGAGGGGGGTTGGGGACAGCTTTGGCAAAAATGTCTTGGATTCTGCTGCACCCTACTGAACCGTTTGATGAACCCAGAACATGGCTAGGGTCAACCTTCCATCATTAATGGGTAACATATAGCCCATGACCACACACAAGCCATGAAGTAGAAATGACCTTAATAAATATGTCCATGCATTAGCAAGATTTTCAGGTGGTGACAAGAATTAAATGGCTCAAATTATGTCATGTGATCACATGACATGCATCCCACAAGCCAGCAATTGACTTGACGTTGGAATGTGGATAGAATGGAAGTGTTCTCTGTACCTCCCTCCCTTCCTGGGGCCTGGGTACTCTTCAGTCATAATCTTTCACAGGGTATTAAAAAGTAAAGCTTTTTGAATTCCAATTTTCCCTCCTTTATGCCACATCTCTCTACTAATTGAAAACTGACAGCAGAAAATGCCCTCGACCACAAGTATCTAGAAGAAAATAGAGACATTTGGACAGGCTGAAATACTTTGAGTTTTATGAGCTCTAATAAGGTTAATCAAGGCTCTGGAAAGAATTTTATTTCATGGTGGACTCAACAAAACAATGAGTTTGGACCTTCAGTGATTGGCCGGAGGGGGAGGTCTGGGAGCGGGGGCCCTGATGAGCTGCTGGTAAAGTTGGGTGAGGCTGTGCCGCAACTTCTTTCCACGCTGATGCAATCATGGTGGAACTTGGACACTGTCTATAGCTTGGCCTTCAGACTGCTGTCAGTCTCCGACCACTGGAAGTCCTAAATAAGTCTCGTCTGAAGTTCTCACAGCTGAGTTTATCCCTCAGTGAATTTGTTTTCTGAGGAGATTCATCTGAAGTGGAGGCAAGATCCCCCACTTCAATTCTTTGTGGCAATGTTACATAACCCAGGCTGGGGTGTGCTTTGTGTGGATGAGGAGCAAATAGGAAGGAGCTACTCTATAGGAATAGCAAGGGAGAAAAAGGGAGTTGACAAAATAAGAGGGAGTGGTTCCCTCCAGGTATTAGTGCCAGTGTCAGGTTCCCCACATGCTGGGAAGAAGGGAGACAGAATCCCTTTCCCTGAGCCATCTGACATCTTCTCCAAAGGGGCTCTTAGGAAATGAGGAAGGTTATACCAGCCAGCACATTCTGAGGACTGGCTAACCCCCAAGGCCTCCTTCCTAATAACAGGGCTCCTCCGGGGGTGGGGTGGGATGGTAGGGTGGTAGGCATTATCTTTATCTGGGTCACCGGCTGTCTCCACAGAGGTCTAGGGGGAGTGGCACTTTATCTTCAAAGCCTCCGACCCTCTTTCCTAAAGTGCTCCCTGCCTTTTCTTCCCTAAGTCTCTTCCATGAATTTTTTCCTTTTCCTGACATCCTAGGAACTTCCTTAACTTCTCAGGGGAAAGAGATTACAGAGTCTTCAGGGGTAGGGACTGTATCCAGTGTAGTTTTGTAATCTGAGCTCCAGCACAGTGTCTAGCACACAGTGGGCTCATCACAAATGTTGGGGAATTTCTGAAACTATGGCTCTGCTTGCACTTGAAACGTATGCATTGGCTGTGATGGTGCACGAAAGGGCATGGCCTGCCATTCTTTTTCAGTGCCCTGACATTTTTCTCCCTTTCCTCCACCTCCGCGCGTGTGTTCTCATGCTCCCTACTGTGTGCTGGCAGGACCCCACTCCCCCACAGCCTTCCTCTGCCAAGTCAGTAAGACCCTCTTCACATTCTCACCCCCAGAAGTGCGCTTGACTGGAAGCATCAGAGGTTAACTGTGCTGTGTGTGTCCTGTTCCCTCTATTCTGGAGAAGAAAAAAGTGTCCAATAATTTCCTGTTAATGTGGACTACGTGCTAATGGATCACTTAGCTAGGTCGCCCAGGTAACATATTTCTGTTAGAGAGAATGCCCTAACCCAAGAACTGATCCAGTGGTGGGAACTCCAGGCACCACACTAAAGTCCAGTGCCTTTCTTCCAGTAGGGACATGGTATGCAGCATCAGAAGGGCATAGCCTTTTGGTCAGACAGAGCTGAGTTAGTTCCCTGGCTCTCCCACTTACCAGCTGTGGGAAAATAAAGTAGGCAATTTTCATAAGCTCCCAGAGCCCCTTGGATATGAACACTCATCCTTGGGCATCATGGCCATCATCATCCTCATCCTCATCCTCAGGGTTACTGCAAGAATTAATTGACATGATCTAACACAGTGCCAGGCACACAATAGGCACACAGTAAGCACAAGTTCTTTTCCTTTTCTTTCAGTTATTTGTTTGCCGCTACAATGAACTATAATTAAAAGCCTGCTCTTGCCAGGTGCAGTGATTGTCCTACGAAGATGCTCCCCCTCTGTAAGAATTGCTTCCCGTTGGCATTAGAGGCCTGGGGCTCTCCACTTCTCAAACAGGCCCCACCTTACCTGAGTAAACTCTTGCCAACCAGATGCTCTTTGGCTGCTGAGGCCAGGGGTAGCCAAAATCCTGTGAGTCCTCCTTATAGGTGCAGACATTTCTGTGACTAGTCTTCCACTCTGCTCACCGCTTGCTGGTTCTCCTGAGCAGGCCCTGAGGGCTTGCCTCTCTCCCTGGCAGCTGGCTAGGCTCTTTCACAGCTGTGAGCCCAGCTTCCTCTGGGAGAGGTATACCCCAAGCTTCCTCTTCCCAAGAGACTGAGCTCCCCAGTTAGCATCTCCTGTTCCCTCAGGCGCTAGCCGGCATTGCCTCAGGAGGAAGATCGCTTGGTTTGAGCAGAGGAGGGTGGAGCAGCCCGTGAAGCTGGACTCAGCTCATCCCCTGGAGTGTGGATCTCTGCTGACCAGCTCACTGCCCTGCTAATAAATATCAAACCCTTCAACGGGAAAATAAATTATCCTCCCGCTGCTAGGCAAAACAGTCGTGATAAATTGTCGTTTTAGCCAACAGTGTTTAAAGTAAAATCAGTAAAGTGTGAGTAATGATGGCTGAGTCAAAAGTCTTGTATTAAACACAATGGTCTGATGAGGGCGGGGGCAGTGTTCAGAGAAAAGTGAATGCAAGTTTAACTAAAACAACTCTTGTTCAGAGTGGGGAAAAAAGGACTTGGGATTTATTATCCTATTAGTTTTTTCTGTAGGAGCAGCTCTCAGGGTGTCCTGGGCATAAAGTCAAAATCTCCATTTACCAGAGATGTTTAGAAAACATGTTCTTAAAAGTGGGAACTACCAAGTTTTTGACTGGACATCAGAAATATGGTTGCATTCTTTCAGTTTAGTGAGGAATCTGAGAGAGTTCTATGGTATGGCTCTGGTTCTCAAAGGGGCTGTCTGGGAAGGATTTCTGGGTCAGGGAACTCTAGAGGATTTTTGCTTAAAAGAAAAAAGGCAGGGTGGGTGGTTATGTGACCCTGTTTCCGATATTTATACATTATACTACATAATGTACAGTCAAACCTTATTCATTCTAATGAAAATTAGAGAAAAATTGAAATGAGGGGAAGTTGAGCACGATGTACTAAATGAACTGGCTTTAAAGTCCTAGAACCATGACAATATCAATAGATAACATTTATCATTGAGAACTTAATGTGTTCTAGACCCTCTGTGGATCATTTTACATGAATTAAATATTAAATAACTTTCCTAGGGTGATATAGATGGCAAGTTGGTACAGGCAGGATTCAAACACAGGTCTGCCTATTTCCAAATCTGCATTCTTACCCACTATGTATATGGCTTCTATGGTCAATCTATAAATTCTATTTTATTATATTCTGGCACATAGGATTACTCAAAATAATTGAACAGGTCTGGCAAATGAGCATTATATGGGCTCAGTTTAATGGACAGAAATTTCATTACCAATATTAATTAATAACTATCACATTAATTGTTGGTGGCAAATGTGCAAATAGCTAAGGTGCCAGATGCTTACAAATGATTTATTTGCAAGGACACAGTGCCCTTATATTCTTAGTTACATTACAGTTATTACGAACTTTAGTTAGTTAAGGATTTGAGGTAAGTTAGTACAAATACCGATTATGAAAGAGCACTCATCCCTCTTCCCACCTAAAGTCATTCTCCTCCCTCTGCTATTGCGTGTGTTTCCTTCAACTTTCTCAAAGGGGAGTTTGCTCCTTAGATCATCTCTTGCCTCTTCTCTGTCTTTGCCTTGTCTCTCTGTGCTGGTGTCTGAAAACTATACTTTTCAATCTGTCTAACATTCCTTGAGTTTGGAAACATTTTTCTCCCATTCCAAACGAATTAGGTAGGACTACCAATCAAAAGACTGTGTCTTTTCTTCCACAGGAGGGGGCATGTGATACAGACTGGCTAATCAGAATATCTTGTTATCTATTGACATTGATGATCCCTAAGTGACCATAGGTACCAAGCATAATCAGAGCCTTTTTGATAGAGATTTGTATAAATTCTAGGGGAGGGGTGATAGGGAAAGGGAAGGGAAGGGGAGGGGAGGGGAGGGGAGAGGAGGGAAAATGAGAGGAGAGGAGGGGAGAGGAAAGAGAAGAGAAGAGAAAATTTTTAGATACGTGAATTCTAAATCTTTGTAAGACTCAAGCTGATTATAGCCATCTGTAAATATATATGAATAAATCCTAGTAATGAAGCCAATGCAGAAGAATCAAGGATAAGAGATAGAGAGAGGGAGTTCTGAAATCATTTTTGAACAGTGCCCCCCTCCCATGACTTATGTTCACTGAGAGCTTCATTTCTGATAATTGTACTTGACAATTTAATTAGCTGTTATGAGAGAGTACTATCTCTCAATTCTAATGGGATTTTCACAGGCTTTATCCCAATGAGATCAGATTTCCAAAACTAAATTCCTCCCATGTCCTTGATGATCATTGCAAATTACTTTCTGGTACCAATTTCTATAAGTCCATGTTCTTGGTTGCAGTAACTTTAACAGGGATGAATTTATTGTTTAGATTTTGGGTTGCTAAATTTAGCAGAAACACATTTATTGAATGACCTTTGGGTAGTTCATAGAATTGATTGAAAGCTAGAACACCAAATTAAACATTGGTAAGGACCAAGAGAATCTTGGCAACAGAGAACATCCTAATTATCCTTGCATTATTATATGACCCCACTCAGAATCAAAGTCCTAGAGGGCAGCATCCTACTGTCAGAGTCTAAGTCCTTTCCCTGCCCCCATTCTTGTTAAGTAGTTTTGTGTTTATGTTAATAAGGGATATTGGTGTATAGTCTTCTTGTAATATCTTTATTTTTTGCTATTAGTGTAATGCTGGCTTCATAAAATAAATTGGGAAATGTTCTTTGCTCATCTGTTTTCTGAAATAGTTCATATACAATTGGTATTACTTCTTCCAAATGTTTGGTAGAATTTGCCAGTGAAGCTATCTGGGCTTGGACTTTACTTTCTGGGAAGGCTTTTAATTAACAAATCTAATTATTTAAATAAATGAAAGACCATTCACACTTTCTATTTCTTCTCCTATCAGTTTGGTAATTAGTATTTTTTCAAGAAATTTGTCCATTTCATCTAGTTTGTCAAGTTAATATTTTTTCATTATCCTTTGAATATCTGTATGAGCCCTAGTGATGTCACCCTTTCCCGATCAATCTGTCTAAAGGCTTATCAACTATTAATCTTTTCAAAGAACCAGCTTCTGGTTTCATTATATATCACTATTATTTTTCTGTTTTTTACTTCATTAATTTCTGTTCTTTATTTTGTTTACTTTAGGTTTAATTCACTTTACCCCCTATTTTCATATGGTTGAAGTTTAAGTAATTGATTTGAAACTTTTCTAATATAAGCACTTAATGTTAAGAATTTTTCTCCAAGGACTGCTTTCATTCATCCCACCAATTTTGATATGCTTTAATTTTTACCTATTTAAGAATAATTTTTTATTGTGCTTTCTTTTTTAATTAACCCACTATTTAGAAGTATGTGACTAATATCTAAGGATTGGGGATTTTCCAGATACCATTTGTTATCAATTTCTACTTTTATTCCTTGGTGGCCAAAGAATATACATACAGTACATAATTTAAAGTATTTTAAATTTATCAGGGTGTTTTTTGTTTGTTTGTTTGTTTGTTTGAGTTCAGAATATGATCTAGTTTAATGAATGTCCCCTGTGCACCAAAAGCATGTGTCTTAACCTGTTTTTGGATGGAGATTATATAAATAATAATTAGATTGAGCTGGTTGATAACATTTTTTTTTTACATTTTATATACCCTTAATGATTTTCTTTGTACTTGTTTTATCATTACTGGGAGAGGATTGTTGAAATTTCCAGCTATAATTAGGGATTTGTCTATTTCTACTTCAAGTTCTATTAGTTTTTATTTCCTGTATTTAGAAGTTCTGCTATGAAGTATAGACATTTATGATTATCATGTAGTTTTGATTATTTGATCTCTTTATCATTATAAAATACACATCTTTATCCACTGTAATATTTCTTATCTTGAAGACTACTTTGTCTGATATTAATATAGCCACTTTAGTTTAGTGTTTGCCTGATACCTCTTCTTCTATCTTTATCTTTTGGTTTAAAAAAAACCAAAAGACAAAAAAACTTTGTTTGCAGATGACATATCTTTGAATGTAGTCTACAAAAAAAACAAAAACAAAAAACTTTAGAACTAAAAGTAAAAACAGAAAGACAGCAAGATACAAGATACAAAATTCAATTGTGTTTCTCTATATAAGCAATGAAAAATCTAAAAATGAAATTAAGAATAAGTTCTGGGACTCCTGAGCGGCTCAGTTGATTAAGCATCTGCCTTAGGCTCAGGTCATGATCCCAGGGTCCTGGGATCAAGTGCCACAACAGGCTCCTTGCTCAGCAGGGAGCCTGACCTCTTTTCTCCCTGCTTTTGTGCATGCTTTCTCTCTCTCTGACAAATAAATAAAATCTTTAAAAAAAATCTTAACCTTAGATTAAAATCTTAACCTTAAAAAAAAAGAATAAGTTCCATTCATTACAGCATCAAAAGAATAAAATACATAGAAATTACTTTAACAAAATAAATATGTGATTTGTTTGTTGAAAACTACAGAACATTGCTAAGAAACTTTAAGGAAGACTTAAACAAATGGAGAGACATTCTATGTTCATGTATTAGAAGACTTAATAATGACTATATGGAAGTTCTTCTCAAATTGATCTATATAGTAAACACAAGCCTTATTGAGAATCCCAGCAGACTCCTTTGAAGAATCTAAAAAACTGATTCAAAAATTTATGCATGAGAACACAAAGGACCCAGAATAGCCAAACAATTTTGGAAAGAATGGAGTTGGAGGACTTATGGTATCCAACTCCACAACCCACTATAAATCTACAGTAATGAAGACAGTGTGGCATTGCCCCAAGGACAGATATATAGGTCAACAGAACAGAACAGAGTCTAGAAATAACTTTATGGTCAATTAATTTTTATAACGTTTCAAAGGTATTTAAATGGGAGATAGTATTTTCTTTTTTTTTTTTAAGATTTTATTTATTTATGTGTCAGAGAGAGAGAGAGAGAGAGAGAGAGAGCACAAGCAGGCAGCGTGGCAGGCAGAGGCAGAGGGAGAAGCAGGTTCCCTGCCCAGCAAGGAGCCGGATGTGGGACTCAATCCCAGGACCCTGGGATCATGACCTGAGCTGAAGGCAGCTGCTTAACCAACTGAGCCACCCAGGCATCCCATAAATGGGGGATAGTATTTTCAACAAATGATGCTGGATATCCACATGCAATAGTAATCATCATCATCATCATCATTCCATGCCTTACTGCACACCATACACAAAAATTAAGCACAAAAGGATCACGTGTCTTTTAACTTTTAACCTAGTTATTAGGTCTTCAGATTTAGGGCAATCATGCATTTTAGTCCCATCTGACAACCTATGCCCTTTAAATGGGTTAATGAGACCATTTATGTTTAATGTAATTATTGATAAGCTTCGATTTAGATTTACCATTCTGCTCTTTCTTTTCTGTTCATTCCTTTTGTTCTTTGCCTTTACTTCCTGGAAGAGGCTGTAGAATTTCTATAGAATTTCTTCCTTAAATGTTTGGTATAATTCACCAGTGAATCCATCTAGGTTTGGTGCTTTCTGTTTTGACAGATTATTAATTAATTATTGATTCAATTTCTTTAAAAGATTTAGGCCTCCACAATAGCCAAACTGTGGAAAGAGCTGAGGTGCCCTTCAACAGACTAATGGATAAAGAAGATGTGGTCCATACATACAATGGAATATTACTCAGCCATCAGAAAGGATGAATACCCAACTTTTGCATCAACATGAATGAGACTGGAGGAGATTATGCTGAGTGAAATAAATCAAGCAGAGGAAGTCAATTACCATATGGTTTCACTTACTTGTGGAACATAAGGAATAACAGGGAGGACATTAGGAGAAGGAAAGGAAAAGTGAAGGGGGGAAATTGGAGAGGGAGATGAACCATGAGAGACTTCAGACTCTGAGAAACAAACTGAGGATTTTAGAGGGGAGAGGGGTGGGGGGATGGGTGAGCCTGGTGGTGGGTTTTAAGGAGGGCATGTATTGCACAGAGCACTGGGTGTTATACGTAAACAATAAATCTTGGAACACTAGATCAAAAACTAATGATGTATAGTGACTAACACAATAAAACAAATTTTTAAAAATTTAAAAAAAGAAAGACAAAGAAACAAAAAACAAAAACAAAAACAAAAAACCCAAAACAAACAAACAAAAAAAGATTTAGGCCTGTTCATATTATCTGTATATCCTTGTGTGAGTTTTAGTAGATCATATCTTTCAAAGAAGTGGTCCATTTCATGCAGATTATCAAATTTCTGGGCCCAGAGTTGTTTGTAATATTTCCTTATTATTTCCTTAATTTCCATGGGATCAGCAGTGATCATCCCTTTTTCATTTATGATATTAGTAATTTATGCTTTTACTCATTTTTCTTTAGTTAATCTTGCTGGAGGTTATTGATTCTATTAACTTTTTGAAGGACCAGATTTTAGTTTCTTTGATATTCTTTATTGAGTTCTTATCTTTAATTTCATTGATTTTTGTTTTAATTTTTATTTATTTTCTATTTTTTAAGATTTACTTATTTTATTTTATTATTTTTTAAAGATTATTTATTTATTTGACAGAGAGAGAGATCACAAGTAGGCAGAGAGACAAGCAGAGAGAGTGGGGGAATCTGGCTCCCTGCTGAACAGAGAGCCCGATGTGGGGCTTGATCCCAGGATCCTGAGATCATGACCTGAGCTGAAGGCAGAAGCTTAACCCACTGAGCCATCGAGGCACCCTATTTGTTTATTTTAGAGAGAAAGAGAGTGCACATGTGCGCGCGCGCGCGCGCGTGTGTGTGCGTGTGTGTGTGTGTGTGTGTGTGTGTGTGTGAGAGAGAGAGTGGGGGGAGGAACAGAAGGAGAGGAAGAGACAGAATCCCAAGCAGACTCCCTGCTGAGTGCAGAGCCCAATGCAGGGCTCAATCTCATGACCCTGAGACCATGACCTGAGCTGAAACCAAAACTCATATGCTTAACTGACTGAACCACCCAGGCTCCCCCATTATTTCATTTCTTTTGCTTTGGATTTAATTTGATTTTCATTTTCTAGTTTCCTAAAGTGAAAACTTAGATTTTTGATTTTAGGTCTTTCTTCTTTTCTAGTGTTATGCATGTGATGGTACAAATCTTCTAAGCATCACTTTCATCACATCTCACAATTTCGTTAAGTTGTATTTTCATTTTTATTTAGTTCAAAGTAGTTTTTAATTTTTCTTCAGACTTCTTCTTTGGCCCATGTGTTATTTGGAAGTGTGTTGTTTAATCTCCAAGTATTTGGAGATTTCTAGGTATCTTTCTGTTATTTAGCTCTAGTTTAATTCCATTGTGACTGAGATCATTACTTTGTATGATTTCTATTCTTTTTAGTTTGTTAAGGTGTGTTTTATGACCCAGAGTGTAGTGAATGTTCCGTGACCTTAAGAAGAATGTGTATTCTGCTCTTGTTGGATGAAATATTCTACAGATATGAATTAGATCCAGCTGATTGATGGCATTGTTCAGTTCATCCATGTCCTTACTGATTTTATGCCTGCTGGATTTGTCAATTACTGATAGATCGGAGTTGAAGATTCCAAGAAGATACATAATACTTGGATCTCTTTAATTTTCAAACTCTTCTTCCATGTTCTGCAATTTTACTGTGATAGGTTGGTGTTTGGCCTATAAAATTTATCTGGTTAAGAACTTCATAGAATATTTTAATGTGAAGATTTTTCTTCAGATTGGGGAATTTTAACTATTTCTTTATTGCCTTATTTTTCTAGTGACATTAGATTCTTAATCTAGTCTTCATATTTCAACGCTCCCTGTCAAAACAAAACCAAAACAAAACAGAAAACCCACAAAACCCAAGTCTATGTTTTCTTTTTCCATCAGAGGCAAATCATTAAGGCACAAATTCACTTCCTTGCTCCTCATCTGTGTCAGAAATATATTGTATTTTTATTTTCATATTTTTAACATCTGTAACTGGCATTTTTGTTTCAAAATAATCTTCTCCTGTCTCATATATATAATACCCACCTTTATGACTGTGATGTTCGTAATTATGCTGAAATTACACATTTTACTCTACAATTAGTTATCCCTCTCCATGCTTCAATTTCCTCATCTTTAATATGAAGGAATTACAAATAGCACCATTTTCATATATTTCTGTAAGGATTAAATGAGATAATGCATGAAAAACCCTCACAACAGCTAGAGTTTCTCTGCCTGACAAAACATTTCCTCTCCCTACAGAGATCTACTGAGACAAGGTTGAGTAGTTGCAGGGGCTGTGCTCCAAGATTTTCAGTGAGAGTTGGGGACTGATGATGTTTGCTGCTGGGCAGGGTACCTGGGTTTCCCCTTTTCTGGTCTTGGATGCTCTATGTTCTTTCTGTGCAAATTTAGCCCTCTGTGGTATTGCTCAATCCCTCTGCTCTAAACATGGCTATTATCAGGGACATTCTTTTTGCTACTAACTGTCCCTGGGGGTTGCAGGGAATTAGGGAAGCTATGTAGAGGTCAACTAGCCTTCTATTGTCATGTCAATACCCCCAACCAATCCTATAGTTAGTTGCCCTAGGCTTCTTTCTGCTCTTGGCTTTCCCCCAAGTGTGAACCATTTTGCCTCTCCCACCTTTGACATAATCTTCTCCTGAGGATTCCTGCACATATTGTGAGTGAACTTTTCTCTGTGTAATAAATCCCATCTGTCTCTCGGGGAGGACTTACTGATAATTTTCCCTTTTACTTTTGAGTACAATTACATATTCAGAATATCCGTTATTTATGGTCGTGTGTAATAGATCACCTCAACACTTAGTAGCTTAAAACATAAACACTTACTTAGTTCATAGGTCAGCAATTTGGGCTGGCCTAGCAGGGTGGTTGGGCTGATTGTGGCTGACTGATCTTGCTCAGGCATTTTTTGGCAGCAGCCTAGTCAGCTGGGGGCCTGCTCGCTGGTCCAAGATGTTTCAGCTGTGATGGCTTGTCTTTGCTTTACATGGTGTCCTGTCATCCAGCAGGCTAGGCTGGGCTTGCTCACATGGCAGCAGCAGCAGGGGTTCCAAGAGCAAGAGTAAAAGAATGCATGTATGGCATCTCGAGGACCAGACTCAGAACTTGGCTTCCATTATGTTCTATTGGCCCAAGTAAGTTTCAAAGCAAGCCCAGGCTCAAGGAGTGGAGAAAGAAGCTCCAGTTGTTGATGGGAGGAACTGCAAAGAGCTGTGGCCACTTGTACAATTTACCACATTTTGTTATATAAAAATTTATCTTGTCTATAACTTTTAACTTTCTTAATCCTGGTAGTGGTGGTGGTGGTGGGGAGTTTTTTAAACATTTCTCCACATATTCAGTTCCTCATTTTCCATTTAACTCTTTAATTCCACCTCTTTAATTTTGGTATATGCTGTAAGACATCACTCTAATACATTTCCCTGTAAAGTGTCTATAAATCTGAATTTCAAATCGTTTATTAAAAATTATTTTATCATTATTTTAGAGCTTACTTTATCACATATTGAGTTTTTATAGATATTTGAGTCTCCTTCTGGATTCCTGTTTTATGGAGCCAACTATGATAGGTTTTAATGACTAATAGAGGTAAATACTCTTGTTGCTTTTTTTCAGAACTTTTGTCACTCTCATATGTTTATTTTTCTTGTAAACTATCAGCATTTTTCAAATTCCATACTAATATGGCATCCAATTTCAAAATAATATGGGCAGAAAAGTTAATTTTTGCAGTTTTTAAAAATTCTATACACTTGGTGATAAATTTCTCTATTTAAAATTTAAAAATACTCAAATTAATATTTATACTTTTAAAATAACTCAAAATTTCTCTCAAGTAACTCCTATCTTGTTGTTAGGAAATTGTAAAATCCCTACTGTAAGTGGGATCTGGATCTATCTTTTTCTAAAATTGATGTACTATTTAAATAGTTATTAACAGTATGGAGGAGCAATATTGACTTCAGAATGCATCCTGAACTTTACTCCTTTACCTAAGTTCTTTTATGACTGCGTTTTCTCCTGATTTTTTGACTCTGTAACCACACGAGTCAATTCTTATTATACATCTCCTGTTATATATATCTATATATATCTTATTGGTTCTGTTTCTCTGGAGGACCCTAATATATGTATATAAGCATGTCATCTTCAACTATTAATTTGTCTCTCTCTTTCTAATACATATTCATTTAATTTGTCATAACATTTTGCATTAGTAAAAGTACAATAATAAAATTAAAATGGTAGTGGTAGACTTCTTTGTTCTTGAATTTGAGTACATTATTGAGAATTAAATTGACCAATTTTAGCATTTGTTGAACAAGTGAATTTTATTTGAAAGATTTTTGATGTGGCCATTTTATTGGATTTTTAAAAAAGATTTTTATTTATTTAACAGAGAGAGAGAGAAAGAGAGCGAACAAAAGCAGGGGGAGTGGGAGAGGGAGAAGCAGGTTTCCTGCTGAGCAGGGAGCTCAACGACTGCACCCGGGCTCTGTACCAGGACCCTGGGATCATGACCTGAGAAGAAGGCAGACACTTAACGACTGAGCCACCCAGGGGCCCCTGGATTTTTAAATAATACATCATAATTCCATTTCTGAGGCAATAAGCATTTGGTTGTGATGTTCTTTCTTTAAATGTTTGCTGAATTGGGACACCTGGGTGGCTCAGTTGTTAAGTGGCTGCCTTCAGCTCAGGTCATGATCCCAGGATTTTGGGATCAAGCCCCATGTTGGGCTCCCTGCTCCGCTGAGAAGCCTGCTTCTCCCTCTCCTACTTCCCCTGCTTGTGTTCCCTCTCTTGCTGTCTCTCTCTGTCTGTCAAATAACTAAATAAAATCTTTAAAAAAACAAATGCTGAATTATATTTGACAGTTAAAATACTAATTAAAATTTATATTTTTATATATTTCTAAAAATGAAAATGTGGTTTTTGTTAATTCTCTTCTTTTTAACACTTTTTTCCCATCTGGTGTATTTTTTGGTTCTAGGTTATTAAATGTGAACAAGCCTATTTTTAATATTACATCTTTATAATTAATCTATATCTGCCATCATAACAATGTTCTTTTCTATTCCAAGAGTTTATTAATAATATTTGCTCATATTATATATATATTTTAAAGATTTTATTTATTTATTTACTTGACAGAGAGAGAGATTACAAATAGGCAGAGAGGCAGGCAGAGAGAGGAGGAAGCAGGCTCCCTGCTGAACAGAGAGCTGGATCAGGGGCTCAATCCCAGGACCCTGAGATCATGACCTGAGCTGAAGGTAGAGGCTTTAACCCCCTGAGCCACACAGGCATCACTGAACTCATATTATATTTTAAGCTTTTCAGTATCTTTGTGCTTTTTGTACATCTCTAAATTCATCATGGATTTAAATAATCAAATAGTATGTCCTTTGGTTAGTGAATTAAATAATTTATGTTCTTTATCTTATTTGTTCTGTCCTCTGTTTTCCTAGTTTACGTTTTATAAAGTAGGACTCCATGTTTTTTCCTTTATATTATAAATTCTGATGAAGGGACTGTAATGGTTTCTTTTTCATATTAGAATAATTTAAAAGTTAAAGTCTTATACTTACCATTACTTATGATTAATTTAAAACAGGCTCTAAACATTCTTAATTGCAGTAGTCATTAATTTATTACTGTAAAATCAGTCATAGTTACTTTGGCAAATGTTTGTGTTCTAATCATTAATTTAGATCTGTACATTTAAACACAATTACTTTGGTCTCCCCTCCAAGGAGGATAAGACATTTTTGTGCTTCATGACTCCCCCTTTCTTCTATTTGTCATTTGCTTAACCTGAGGTTCTTATGCCTTCATTATTTTTGATTTATTTTGTACTACTTTTGTTTAAATAATTAGTCCAATTAGTTAGATGTCTCAGCAATATCACTCTTCTTTTGTTTCTTTCTTCCTCATGTATTTACTCTTATCCTATCATTTTGATTCACTACCTTTTTGTATTTACATTTGCTTATTTTTTTAAAAAAAAGAAGGGAGGGTTGGCTTTACTGGATATCGTACATTATTTTCTGCGTCAACTTTTTCATTCAAGGATTCCTTCTTATACCTCTACCCCAGAGCTTAATGTGCTGGTTAACGCCGCATTTGATCTCTGTGGAGAGGGCATTCAGTAGGTTTTCTAGAAGATTGACCTCAAGGGAATCCAGCCCCCCTTCAATCAACAGGTTCTGGTTCTCTCAACTGACTGAAATCTGAAAATTGGGTTTTTCAATGGGGTGGCTGTCATTAGCCTTCAACTCATCAACACTTGACTTTTTCAGATTATACAAATTGAGCCGTACCTTTGTAGTTCATTTATCTTGCCCCCAGGAACATCATGATCTATTCTCTATTACCAGATCCCTGCAGGTTAAGTCATTATGATAATTAAATTCACCTTGCCTCTGCCCTTTGAATCCTCCTTGCCTGATCTCTGCTATTCTAGAATCCCATTATTCTCACTGATACACAGTATCATTAATTTCCTACTATTATACTGGCCTGCAGAGAACAGCCAGCCCCTAGTTTCTCAATTATGCCAATGCTCCTCTTACCAACAAATTCCTTAATGCTTTACTTAGTGAATTGAATGTTCTCTGGGTCTTGCCAGGGACACAGTGAGGTAGCATGCTCAGGTAACTCAGGTAACATAAGCATAGTTGATTTTTTTTTTTACAGCTTTATTGAGATTTAATTCACTAACAAAGTATACAATTAAATGGCTTTTAGTATATTAACATAGTATTCTAACATCCATTTATCACCACAGTTTTAGAAAAATTTCTTGCCCCCACTAACACCCTGAATCCTTCAGCCATTACCCTCTAATCCTCTCAAAGCCTCTATCCCTAGGCAACTGCTATTTTGCTGTTTCTACAGATTTACATATTCTGGACATTTTGTATAAATGGAACCAATAATATGTGGTTCTTTGTAACTGACTTCTTTCACTTAGCATAATATTCCAAAGTTTCATTCATGTTGTAGCATGTATCGCTACTTCATTTCTTTGTTATTGTTGAATAATATTCCATTGTATGGCATACCACTTTTATTTATTCATTGATGGACATTTCTACATTTTGGCTATTATTAATAATGCTACTATGAACACTTATATACAAGTTTTTGTGTTTGCTTATGTTTACATTTTGCTTGGGCATATACCTAGGAGTGGAATTGCCGGATCATATGGTAACTCTATGTTTATCTGTTAGAGAAATTGTCAGACTGTTTTCCAAAGTGGCAGCCTCATATCCTCAGCAACACTTGTTATTATCTTTTTATTGTAGTCATTATAGTGAGTGTAAAGTAGTATCTCATTTTGGCTTTGGTTTTCCTTCCCCTGATGGATCATGATCTTGGGCATCTTTTCAGGGTTGACCATTTGTGTATCTTCTTTGGAGAACTGTATATTCAAATCCAATTTTTAAATAGTTAATTATTTTTCTTTCTGTTATCAAATTATAATAGGTCTTGGAATATTCTGGATACAAGTCCCTTATCAGATACATAATTTGTAAAAATTTCTCCCATTCTTTGAATTATCTTCTCTTTCTTAATGTTGTCCTTTGAAGCACAATTAGAAAAAAATTTTTTATAATATCCAGTTTATCTATTTTTCTTTTGATGCCTGTGCTTTTGGTGTCACATCTAAGAAATCATTGGCTAATCCAAGGTCACAAAGAGTTATACTTATATTTTCTTCTAAGAATTTTATAGCTTCAGCTCTTACATTTGATTTTTGACCCATTTTGAGTTAATTCTTATATATGACATGAGGTAAGGGTTCAACTTCATTTTTTTCCATGTGGATATCTAGTAGACCCAGCATCATTTGTTGAAAAGATTTTTGTTTTCCCATTTCAACAAGGCACCCTTGTTGAAAATAAATTGATGGTAGATAGTCAATGCATTTTCACACCCACCTCTCTCAGATATCTGAATTCTTTCTAGGTACCAATGTTAAAAGTTATTCAGACACTTGTTAAAATGGGTAGGAAGATTTTGTTTGTTTAATAATCCCAATAATAGGATTATTGCAGTAGGGAAGAGAGATTAGGTTCAACTCCAAATATAGCAAAGACAGATGAGAATTTGTAGCCAAGAAACAGAATAAAGGGCTCAATGGATGGAAAACTACCACGAGAACACATCAAGGGTAGGGGGATTCTTGCTAAAGTGACCTAACAGGATTCTTGCTGAAGGCAGGATATGATGATCAAATATCAAGGGTGGAGTAATGAGTAATGAGTAATTTGATCCGATATCATGAGTGATCAGATATCAAGGATTGGGGGATTCTTATGAAACTGAGAAAGATTTTTTGCTAAAATTGGACTTTACAAGGACAGAAACAGGAACTCAAAGTTGAGGACTAGTTGATGAAAGGGGTTAGAGGAGTCTGACTAAAGTTTGGTTAAGAGAGAGTCTTCGTTGCCACACCAAAGAAAACTTACCATGTTACCATTGTCATAACTAAGTTTTTTTTTTTTTAAGATTTTATTTATTTATTTCACAGAGAGCACAAGCAGAAGGAGCAGCAGGCAAAGGGAGAGAGGAGAGGGAGAAGCAGGCTCCCTGAGGAGCAGGGAGTCTGATGTAGGACTCCATCCCAGAACTCCAGGATCATGACCTGAGCTGAAGGCAGTTGCTTAACCAACTGAGCCACCCAGGTGCCGGTCATAACTAAGTTTTAAGTAACCATCATCTCTACACAGTACTAGGGCCAGTTCTAGGTATCCCTGTAAAACATTGAATCCTGAATTAAAAGTGGCCTCTATCTGTGAATTCTCAAATATTAGGTTTTATAGTTTACTCCCAAATCCTAACACTCCCCACACCTACCCCAAACATTTTCTCCCCTTTCTTGCCATAAATATTAGGTAGGTTCTGCATTTCCTTTAGTGTATAAGACAGTTCATCCTTCAGGGATTATACTATCCCTCTTAGATTATTCTGAGGCCTTTTATTAACAGTTGGAATGCCATGCAGAGTGGTGGGGGCAAGTATCACCTGGGGAGGCACCTGCTTCAGCTGAGCTGATTGTATGATACTCAGGCAAGGGGAACACTCTTCTCTGAGAAGAGAGCCCCTTTTGCTGGCCTGGAGGGCAGAGAATTTGAGGGTTTGAAGATTCTGTCTTTTGTTGAAATTTTATTTTATTGTATTTCAAGTTATTTAACATATAGCAGATTATTAGTTTCTGGTGTAGAATTTGTGTTTCATCAGTTGCATATAACACCCAATGCACATTACATCAAGTGCCCTCCTTAATGTCCATCTCTCTGAAGATTCTCAGTCTTATCCATCCAAATATCCCTATTCCATATTTTAGGTGACCACATTTCTTTGCAGGACCCTAATTTGACATGAGAGACCTGTTAAGGCTACATATCCAGTCTCCATTGCAGTTCTGTCATTCTTACAATCAGATCCTGGGCATAATTTTCAGCACAGTCTATCTTGCAACTGAAAGAGGTAAGAGTCTCTCTAAAACAGCCATAAAGGCTTTCTGCCTTTCAGTGGATGTTCTAAACTTATCAATTTATGTTTTCAAAGCTTCCAGTATAATCACAAGGAGTCAGTCCTGCATAAATCCATCATTCTCATGGCTCACATGTTATTCAAGTGCCACAGTACTGAATAATTCAGTGTCTTACCTTCTATTTGCCTCTAAATACAGGTGAAATCCCTAGTACTGGTGATGCCATTGCAAGCTAAGGGTTGTCACCCCAGTTACCACCAGCAGTGATGTTTCTTGGGGTTTCAGACCACTGAGTAATCAAGCTCCAGAATCTAGTCTTGAGAGTCTGCTTTCTAGGGTCACTTGCAGTGCCCACAGTATTATACTAGGTTCATCTGGATGGAGAACCCCAAATAAAACCCTATGTGCTACTACTTTATTAGGCAGTGAAATTCCTAGTGGAAATGGGAGTAGGGAGGAAAGGAGCAAGTGCAAATATGAGGGTACATCACCATCTGGATACCCCTTGATGTCAAGTGCAACTGACTGTTCAATCTCATGAGACCATCTTCTGAGGGTTGTATGAACCTCAGAATAGTCCATCTGGGAATAGGAATATGATCAAATTCTTGCCTCATGGGCATTAACTTCCCTACATTCTGGTTTGGGCATGAATGGGGAATGTATAAATGCCAAATGGAACCTATGGCATCTCATGCCTCAGCCACAGGAATACCTGAGGCTTGAGGTGAGAAGCAGGTAACATGGAAATGAGTAAAGGGGCTTTGGGTGTGTGCTTTTGTGAAATTCGCTGCTATGGTGGCAATGTAGAGATTATCACTGATGAAGAGACTGAGCTGCAACAAATGGTCAAGGGTCCAGGTACAGGTGAAGCTGAGAGGAAATGAGGTCATGAATATGATGTGGAGATACAACACCCATCTATTCAATATGTGATTAATGTGTCTGTCAAACAATATAATTTAAGTTGCAATTATGAAGTGAACCATTGCCATTATGAAGACAGTAAGATCTATGATGGGTATGCAGATGAAAAGTATATGGGGTGAAAAACTCATTGAACTGAAAAAGGCCAACATTTCAACAACATTGCTCTTGAACATGAATGAACTAAGAGATGCTGCTTTAAAATGCAGCTTTATATTATTACAATAAAATATGCCCAGCTTTCTCCACTTGTTTATATTAGTCTTCTGGCCTCATGAAGCATTTGTGTTTTAGACTACTGTGAAAAGGAGTAATCATGGCATATACCATTTACTTAAATCTTACCATGTTCTGGATGCTTTATATAACTTATTTAATCTTCTGACCAGCCTTAAAAGCTACATATTGCTTCTGTTTTAAAGACAAGGAGAGGGAGGCATAGACAAATGACTTTAACTTGCCCTAATTACACAGCTAATGATGGCAGAACAGGGATGAAATCCAGAAACATCTGGCCATGAAGCATGTCTGTTGAGCAGTTAATGCGTGTGCTGAGGGGTAGAGAGTACACTGTATTAGTTGGAGGTCTCCAAAGAAACAGAACCAACTTATATAATATAATATTACATGTGTGTATATTATATTATACAATTATAATAATATTAATTATGGTATTAATATATTTATTACACAAAAGTTGGTAAGTCCCAAGATTTGCAGGGTAAATTGGCAAATTAGAGACCTAGCAGAGCTAATGGTGTAGTGTTAGTCCGAAGTTTGGCAGGCTTGAGGTATAGAAGAGCCAATGATTCGGTTTGAGTCTGAAGGCCAGAAAAAAAGCCTGTGTACCAGTCAAAGCCCATTGGGCAGGAAAACTCTTTCTTACTCAAGGGAGTCAGCTTTTTGTTTTATTCAAGCCTTCAACTGATTGGATGAGGCCTACTGGAAGAGCAATCTGCTTTACTCAGTCTACTGATTTAAATATTAATCTCAGTCAAAAACACCCTCACAGACGCACCCAGAATAATGTTTGACTAAATATCTGGGCACTTGTGGCCCGGTCAAATAGACATATAAAATTAATCATCAGGCACACCTTCCCTTACTCAGGCCCTGTGTCTGCCCATGATTCCTATTTTATAGTTGAGACATGGCAGGGGGGAGTTGGTAGAGACTAAATGATTTTTCCATAGTCACTTTCCCATGGTTGCCAGAAGAGCTGAGCTTCACACTCAGCACTCCTGAGAGCCAATGCTGGAGTCATTTCCCCTGCACGCTTCTTTCAACAGCAAATTTCTGTTCTATGATGTGGGGTTGTCAAGGAGAAGAAGATGGGGATGTGTGTTCAGTGTTGTTTCGGGAAGATTAATTAGCAGGGAGTATAGAGTGGATTTGAGTTTTGTCAAGGGTAACAGACATCTGGGAGACTAATGTTCATAATAGAGCTTCATTTAACATCTCTAGGTCATTCATTAACCATGGGGGGGTTTCATTGTTGAGAATTTGAAGCACAATTCTAGAGTGAAATATTGTATTAAGTCTCTTCTCAACTTCCTAACAAAATGGATTTTAAATAATTTTTCTTTTGTAGTAAATATATCCTATATTTCTATAGTGAGTTTGTTTAATTTAGCTTGGTTTTATTTAGTTATTGAATTGCTTTCATTTTTCTCTTCCAAATACTTAACCTTAAACAAATATATGTGTATATGTGTGTGTGTGCGTGTATGCATATATATTTACTTTTAACAGATTGCAAAATTAATTAAAATCCATACTCAAATATATATTGGTACTTACTGTTGAAAGGCAGTAGAACATGGTGGTTAAGAGCTGGACTCTTGAGACAGACTGCCTTGATTTAAATCTTGGCTCTGTCACCTACCAGCTGTGTGACTTTGGGCAAATTACTTAACCTCTCTGTGGTTCAGGGCTTTTTTAAAATCTGTAAGTGGGTTGTATTCATAGCACTTAGAACAGTGTCTGGTACATACTAAAGTATCTAAGGGTTAATAATATTTGGAATGAACTTGGCTTCTAGAATCTAAAAAGGAAAGGGGACAGATACTTTCCTATAGCCTCCAGCAGGAACACAGCCTTGACTACACCTTGATGTTAGCCCAGTGAAAACCATTTCGGATGGCCTTCAGAACTGTCAGGAGTGGATCATCTGCAAGCTGCTGCTTTTCTTGGACATGGCAGGTGTCTCTCAGATTCCCACTCTGATTTCTCATCACTCGTGGTCATCACTGTAGGCATGCTGTCCGGCTCTGTAGGAAGCCACCACTCTGAGTCAAAATGAAAATCTACACTAAAATTAAGAACTGTTGAAGTTCCTAAGCTTGATTGGAGCAGCTGAATGGGAAGATGAGGAGCCAAAGTGCAGTCATTAAGGCAATACAGCCATGAGAGTCTTTGTCCCTGTCCTGGAAATTTACTGTGAATTTTCTTGATCCTAATTCTGGATATATAATTTCCATTATGCAATAAATTTGTGTTTTGCCTGCTCAAAAAATAATTTTTATCATCACTATATGAAAGGCATTATTTTAGATACCAGTGATAGAGTAGCAACTAAAATAAATGAAGTATTTCTGTTCTTTGCTTTTGTGAAACTCATTCTATTGGAGAAGACAGCACCCATTCTTATTGTTTATCAAAAAAAAAAAAAAACAACCAAAAACAATTCTAGCTTAAAATAATATTTTTGCAATCAATTAAACACAGATGGAATATAGACACAAAACATATCTAACCTCAGTAGTAATGAAGAAATGTGAAATAGTTTAACATTTTTGCTTATTAATTTTGCAAAGAGGAAAAAATACCACTGGTGAGGTTATGGGAAAAGAGCCCACAGCACGCTGAGTACCACAACTTTTCTAGAGGGTATCCTCAATTGATTCTATTTTCTTCATACCCAACACCAAGTCCATATGTAGGTCTTGTCCTCTACTTTGAGATGCTTTTAGAAACCATCCTCTCCCCCAGGACAAGGCAATACCCCCAATGCCAGCCACTCTTGCCTCTTGTCTGTACTATTTTAACACACACCTAACTGAACCCGTTTCCCATTGCCCTTTCTACACCCATCAGCCAGCCATATTCATAGCGGGTAACATGATCACGTCACTATATCATCACAGTTAGAGCCCTCATGATCTGACTCCTGCCCACAGCCCCCACATTCCTCCTCCTGTCTACTCCACACCAGCCATCTCAGCCTCACAAGCCCACAAACCCGCCAGGCTGAGCCCACCTTCCAGATCTTCCTATGTGTTTTTCCCATCTGGCATACTTTCCCCAGGGGTGGTTGCCGCCCAAATGTCCTGTCCTTGGAGAGGCCTTGTGGCCATCCTCTCTAACATACCTGGCCCTATCACTGTACCCTCCTTTTTAAATTTTTCTTCAAAGCACTCAGTGCTCTCTGAACTCACATCATGAATTTAATTTTTCACTTGTGAATTGTATCCAGAGTTGCCTGTTTTAGAAATTTTAGTATTAAAGTTCCTTGTCAGTTAGTTAGGATTTCAGTGGATGCTCTGGATTAAATGTTTTTGTTCCCCCAAAATTCATATGTTGAGAGCAGAACCCCAAGTGATAGTGTTGGGAGGTAAGGTCTCTGGGAGGTGATTAGGTTATAAGGGTGAACGTCCATGAACCAGGAAGTGGACTTGACTATACTGAATCTACTGGCACCTTGATCTTGGACTTCTCAGCTTCCAGAACTGTGGGAAATGAATGTTTGTTGTTTAAGCCACCCCGTCTATGGTATTTTTGTTTTAGAAGCCTAAACAGACTAAGACAGTGGGTTTTGGGCAAATTAATGGGTTGCCCCACATAATCCACTCTATCTCGTGGTGTGAGATTCCTTTCTGAACAAGGAAAGAGCTGGGCAGGAAGTAGGCATTTGAATAGACCAGTTAAAAATGCATGGAGTATCATGTTGTGTAAGGACAGAAGAGGGAAAGAATGAAGGATTCAATGTAGGGAAGAAGAGCAAGGAGTCTCTTGATCTCCAGGAATAAGAAAACAGAGATGAATATTTACCTGAATTTAGATTCATCTTGAATTAGCCCAAGTAGACTGATGTTGAACCAACTTAAAATAAAATTACATTTCTTTCTTTTCTTCCCCAAATCCATTCTTATGTTAATCTGCAAGTGTTTTGGCCAGGATCCCAGGGGATTCCTGTGAAGAATAAATTTTCTCCCAGTTTAAATGTGCTCTGTTGATGCCACAGAGTGATATTACCTTGGAAGTAGCTACAAACTCTATACATGTTTGTAAAATTTGTAAAACTTACAGCTAGTATGAATGACTGCTGATGCCATTTCTTAGAAGTTCATCTCCTCAAGGTGGCCTAAAGTAGTTTCATTTTAACAGAAATCTGTAAGCATCTATACTTTTAAAATACATTTATGCAATATTATAGCATAATTTCTTGCATTTTCTGTGCATGGACTATAGCATGAATCCTTTTCTCAAAGAAGAGATTATATCATTTTGTAACAGTACTTACACTTGAAATCAAAATCCTTAGGTGTCTTTCATTATTCTGTGCATGTAATGGTGCAAAAAAAAAATCCGAAGTTCCCAATCTGAAGCAGTTTATAGAGCTGCAACACTTTGGGAAGGGAGCTTCCATGTTTTTTGGGCAATAACTGTCATCAAGAATCCCACTGTTGTGAGGTAGAGAAATAAACAACATTCAAAAAAAAAAAAAGCAATATACATATCTCTTTGCTGTTCTGCTTCTGACAGAAAGAAGGAAAGAACTAGAACTCTCTCTTCCAATTAGATTTGCATGAAAATGCCCAGCNAAAGCAATATACATATCTCTTTGCTGTTCTGCTTCTAACAGAAAGAAGGAAAGAACTAGAACTCTCTCTTCCAATTAGATTTGCATGAAAATGCCCAGCAGTGGAGAGGAGGGTTGCAAAATGGATGAACAGCAGGTCACAAGTGAATTGAAAAGAGAGGGCGCCTGGGTGGCTCAGTGGGTTAAAGCCTCTGCCTTCAGCTCAGGTCATGATCTCAGGGTCCTGGGATCGAGGGGTCCTGGGATCGAGGCCCGCATCGGGCTCCTTGCTCGGCAGGGAGCCTGCTTCCTCCTCTCTCTCAGCCTGTCTCTCTGCCTACTTGTGATCTGATCTCTCTCTGTGTCAAATAAATAAATAAAATCTTTAAAAAAAAAAAAAAGAATTGAAAAGAGAGCCTCCAAGGGCATATTGCTTACAACTAATATGAAGCTACCACGTGAAAAAAGTATGATCGACTTGAGGAGAGAGAATTCCGTGATGAATTTCATTTTCTTTCTTTAGAGATGTTCAGAGTTGTTGGAAGAAGTCTAAGAGAGAAAGAAAGCATAGATCATCCAAGAAGGTCTGGCTCCCGGGATGACATAGGTGAAATCCTCTTCTTATAGTGCCCTTGGTATACCTGACTTCTCTCTTGCCCAGGAACATTAGGAAGATTGAAGATTTTCTCAGAGGTGGAAGGCTCCCTGGCGGCAGCCTCTACCTGAGGGGGGAATTTGCTAGGGCTCTGCTTGTTGACTCAGAGTGGTCATGCATTGGCATTCCCTACTACACAAATTTTCCTTTCAGGGTTTAGCTCACATGGCACATTGAGTCCTAACACACATACACATACACACAAAATCTCTCGTTTTGCACTGCTGGAGAAGCCCTTCGGAGAACTTGGGCTTGTCTCTCAAGTCCCACCAGCAGATGTCTCTCCTGTGTCTAAAGGACAGACTCCTCTCCTAGGCTTATCTCTGGAGCCAACTTGGGTCTTGATCAAATTTGACCCTCCAGTTCTCGGTCAGGGAGTCAGTACTTTGCCCTGTGCATGCTGTTCTGCTGTTAAAACCGTTTCCTAAATAAGGCCGTGGAAAAATAAGATGTGTTTTGAAGTTATTTTTAAATATGTCTAACTGGAAAAGACAAGTTTCCTTCATTTACGAGTGACAACATAATGCAACAATTTCAGAAAGTTTTGCCACAAAACATTCTCTGCAAAAGAACTATGTGTACAGGACTTACTTCTGAGCAGAATTTCAACTTTGTGACTCTGGGTAGGTCTAAAATATAAATCTGATTAAGTGGTTCCTCTGTTTAAAACTTGCCTGGCTTCTTTATTGTCTGAAGTTAATTATCAGAAGCTAATTAACAATAACATTGCAATAAGGTATAATAATATTCAGTGGAATATCTGATATAACAATACTATTAGGTTAATTTTCTGGATTTGTGATGCCTGTGATATTTGTCACCTCTTAAAAATTGTAATTTGTTAGAATTATTTTTCTTATTCTAAATAAATATTAACTTTTCTATAAATATTTTATTATTTTAAAAATAAATATAAAATATTTCCTAAATAAAAACACTCATTTTGTCTTATTTTTACTGGAGTGGAATCTCCAAATGTATTCAGGCCCCAGAAAACCTGGATCCTCCCTTAGTCCTACTTCAATCAGAATTTGCTGAGAGTGATCTGGACATCTGCAAATGTCCATAGGACATGCCAATGGACATAGGCGAATGTTCTCTTGAGGATGCAGTTCACATGGCACACGGAGACACAGAACACATACATATACATACAAAATCCTTCATTTTTTACTTCTGGGTAAGCGCTGTGACCATCCTGTGACTATAAGCATCTGGAAAAACTAGAAGTAGGGGAGAGAAAAAGGCCAAGGTAAGAAGGTTCCTTATGAATCTTATCTCTCGTTGAGAGAAGAAATTGCTTTGTGTTTGTTGGAAGAATGCTTTATCCCAAGTTTGTTTTCTTTGGGGATTCTTGGGAATCACGTTTTGAACACGACCTTCTAATCCTGCGTCCAAACCATGAGCAACCTGGGGCCTCCCTGTGAAACATATAGCTATGTATGTTTCAGACTTGCAGGTGTGTCACAGCCAGGGGGCCTCCTCCTTTCCAATGGTCCAGCCCAACCACCAAGCCTCCAGATCCTCTTGTAGGATGCTGCCCACCCTTCTCAAGGCCAAGTCAGTTTGTCTCCTCCTACCCAGCTTCAGAACCAGTTCCATGGGATGCTATGGAAAAGACAGATACCTCCAGATTCAGAGCCTGACAACTCATGGTCTACTGTGGTGGGTTCATCTTTTTAAAAGATTTTAAATCCTTCCATTGTACTGCTGAGCTCCAGGAAGGCTCATCAGTTAAATTTATATTATTAGTATTAACTAGTATCTTTTTTTTTTCTATTTAGCTTCCCAGTTTTGCCAAATACTTTCCACTAGAGTAAAGCTTTAATAATCCAGAATGGTTTTAATTTAAAAAAAAAAAAAGTCAATTCAGCACAAAGGCATAACTGTGAGCCACCACCACCACTCCCAACCCTCCACCTCCACTAAAAATTTAGGAAAAGTTTTTTGGGTGAGATCAGTCTTCTGAAAAAAATCAAATTCTCTAACAAATAATTTGAATATAAGTGGCTGAAATGTTTAACCTGAGGGTAGTCAGGAGTGCATATGACTGTACTAGTCTTGTTTAAAATCCAGACCTGGTCAGTTGTGTCTTTCCAGCCAATACAATGGGATTGACTGAATAAAGTCTAGAAAATGAGAAGCTAAAGGGGTAGAATTTTTCAGAGCATCTCTATCACTATCTAGAGAAGGCAGCAGCACTCTGACTGGTCTTTGGGCCCATTTCTACCTGCTCAACACGGATAGATATATTGTGCTATGTGGTTGGATGGATGAGTAAATTGGGCTGACCCCTTGCTTATTCCATGCTTACCAAGCCAAACTTCTGATTATAATCTTGTTTACCCCATATATTCTCCTCCTAAAATGGTGCTAACTACAGAAATCTGGCAATTAAAATCCTTGGCAGTTATATTTTTATGGATAATTAATAAATTGGCATTCTCCCAAGCCTGAGCACCAAGTCTGAGACCATGTGGAATTTCAGGATTGTGGAGCAGATTCTGGACGGCCTATAGTTTCCTCATTAGACACTACCTCCAAAGTGGCAAGATCTGAGGACCTGTTGCACTTCCTAGGGAGCTCTTTTTTCCCCTCTTCCTAAAAATGTAAGAGACTTTAGTATGTTTTAAATCTGTTGAAATTCTGGTTAGTTGGGATTTGGCTCACAGATATAACTATATTCATGTTCTAAATGTTCTTCATTCATCCATTCATTCAATTATACCCGTAACAAACCACTACTGATTACCACTCCATTCCAACCATTATATTAGCTAGTAGGAATATAATGGTGAATACAGGACAAGCCCTGCCCTCTAGGGGCTCTCACTCCAGTTGGAAAGCCATATATTTTAAACACATAATCACATAATATGTTAATTACTGTGGCAGAGTTATAGAAAAAAAATGTGGAATAGGAACTTTTAATTGTTCACATAGCAAAGTCAGAGAAGGCTTCCCATAGGTGGTAATATTTGAGAAGCATCTTTAGGTTGGCCACAAGTTTGCCAGGAAGATGAAATAATTGGAAATTCTCCAACAGAATAAATAATATTTTCAAATAAGTAATTCAGCCAGGATGGAATTTAAGTATATGTACATGCGGGTTGGGGAGTGGAGAAAAGAAAGATGAAGTTGGAAAAATAGGCAGGTGTCAAGCAAATGGTTTTGTATATTAGGCTAAGGAATTTATATTTGTATTCTGTGCACTAGAAGAGGAGTCCTTGAAATATTTGTCAGGGAATGACATGCATTACATCATATCTGTTTGATTATAGAGGATGGATTGGATGGGGATGGGCATGCAGAAAGACCTGTCGGGGGACTTTTCCCAGAAACAGACTTCAAGAAAAGTTAAGAAAGGAGAAATGTCCAAGCTAGGATGATTCCCACATTTCTGACTTGAGTGGATGGGGTGTCCTCAACCTCAATGAGGAGGTCCCTTATGGGGAGATGCAAGATGGGGTTTGTATGTGTTGACTTGGAGCTGTGCGGACATAGATGTTCAGTTGGTGGCTGGAAGTAAGAGTTTGGAAGACACATCCAGACTGGAAATAAATGTTCGAGGATTCAAGAATGGGTAGTAAGTGAAGCCAGAGGAATAGATGAGGTTGCCCAAGAAGATCTAATACAGGGAGAAGAGAACTGGACCAGAGGCAGCACTCTGGAGAACCTCAACATTTAAGGGAAGAGCTGAAGAATGAGGGAAGTGAGTAGAAGGGGCCAACTGAAGATTTGTTTTGGAGTGTTTTCATGTTGAATTGTCTTGTTGGTAATTAGCAGGACTGTTCTTCCTTGACTTTTTCTTTCTCCTCTCCTCCCCTCCCCTTCATCTCCTCCACCGTCAACTTTTCTTTTTCCTCTTCCTCTTTTCCCCCCATCCTCTCCCTCATCTTCCTTCTCCTTCTTCTTCCTTCTCTCCCTCCTCTTCTCTCCCCCTTTCCTTGATGCTCCCACCCCTCCTCATTTTCCTTCTTCTTTCTTCTTAACACTTAACTCTTCCAAAATAAAATCTAGGGACAGCGAAGCAGCATTTCTTTTACCTAGCACATTTTTCTCCTTACCCAATCTCAGAACCTCAATACAGACAAAGCACCATTTATTGTTATGTAACTGCTACATAACAGCTAAAAGTAAGAAAAACTAGCATTATTGAGCATTTATGAGGTCCCAACAATTATCTCACTTGAATCTCTCACAATCCTGTGGGAGAAGTACTCTTAATTATCCTCATTTTAAAGAGGATGAACAGAGGCTCAGAGAGCTTACACAGCTTGCCAAAAATCACACAACCAGATGTGGTGGTCAGGATTCAAACCTATGTCCATGTGTCTAAGTCCTACATCATATTTCCCTTCTCCATTTTCCCATTACTTGCTCCTCTTGTCAATCCTAGTGCTGCGATGTTCCATCACTTTGTACCCAGAATCTCTGTGAATCCTTCAAGTCTTCAGGTCTTCACTCCTATTAGCCTGGGGAAAAAAGTCCCTTTCTGAGTCTCCTTCCAGCAGCTTCAGTAAGACTTGTTTGCCTCTGGGTCTGTTCCAATTTTCTCTGTCTCCAGCCCCCTGAATGATTTTGGATTTCTCTTGTGACGGTTGATTATGCCACTGGGGGCAGGTGACCTCACTCTTGAATAAAAATAGTACTAGCAAACACTTGTCCTTATTATGTGTCAGGCATGTACTAGCTCATTTTCACCTTACAGCAGCCTGCAGGTCATCTACAGGGCTTTCTGTACTCACCACAATGTCTTTGCATCTCAACTTGGCCCTGGCTGGCCTTCCAGGACTCTCACATGGGGTCGACTCCCTACTCTGATGGGTCCATGGCTAAGTCCCAGCTGGTCCCCCTCCTTCTGGCAGCTAAAACCTTCTATCTGGCTAGGCCTGCCTGCTTAACCCCCAAGAATGTGATCTCTATTCTCTAGGACTTTTGCCCCCGAGTTCTACTGCTTTTGAAAATAAACGCCCCCAAGTTTGCCTTCACAACTTGCTGACAAGGCTACAGAGTGTCTTGCTGCCATAGACAGAGTAATAAGCAGAGACAGCATATTCTGGCACAGACTGTGAGGGAGGCGGGACTGTCTTGGTAAACCTATCATCCCAATTTTCTGTAGGCAAACATTTCTGGGCTACTTGACTTTTATTTTATTTGCTTGATTTCTCTGGCTCTAAAAAACTGGGTAACCTCCCAGTGTTCTCGTGACCTGGATGGGGTTGGGGAATAAGTCCTATCTCTCAACCTCTCAGGTCCATGTCTCCAAAACTGGAGGATCCCATCTTAGGGAGACACAGAAATGGGCTGGGGGTTTGCACACCACAGGATTCATTAATATGCTGTATCTTCCTATAGCAACAGTTTACTCCAGAGTGGAAACAAAGTCCCTGTTTATGGAGTAGAACACAAAATTCATGTTAATTTTTAAGATTAAATGAGACTTCAGGTTTCCTACTTGCTACAGACTGGATTCCCAGGGACCCCGCCACTCCTCTGAGGGCAGAGAACTTTGGTGGAAAAGTTTGTGAGGCTCTGGCCTGAGCTGAGGCAAGGAAAAGAGGCCAGTCCTTGTCAGGTGCTCAATAAATTCTCCCTCCCTCCTTTCATCCCTTCCTCCCTCCCTCTTTTCCTTGTCTCCATCCCTCTACATCTTTGTTTTTCTTTCTCCTTCCCTCTCACTTCCTCTCTCCATCCTTCCCTTCCTCCTTTCCTTCTTTTCTTCTTTTTCTCAGGCTCTAGCTCTCCTTTTCTGTCTTAATGAAATGCCCTCTTTACTGGGGACAGTTTGTCACTGTCGTTTTCCAAGCTGAAATAATTTTGGGAATTATATAACTGTCATAGACACAAAATGCAATAGCCTGCAATGACCACAGAAGTCTACCCCTTCCACTTCTTTTTTTTTTTATTAAGATTTATTTATTTATTTGACAGAGAGCGAGAGATCACAAGTTGGCAGAGGGGCAGGCAGAGAAAGAGGAGGAAGCAGGCTCCCCGTTGAGTGGGGAGCCCGATGTGGGCCTTGATCCCAGGACCCTGAGATCATGACCTGAGCCGAAGGCAGAGGCTTTAACCCACTGAGCCACCCAGGTGCCTCCCCTTCCACTTCTTAGGTGAGCAATAGGACATGACTCAATCAAGGTCATGTGGATAGTTAAGGGAAGAGTCAGACTAGACCTCAGGACTCTGGACTTCTGTTCCAGTGCTTGTAGTGAGTAGGGAGAATTGTCAAAGAGACTTTCAACCAAGGCACCAGCTCTCATTTCATGAACAGGTTGTGGGACTTGCAGATTATGTGTTGTTGGTGCTGCTGTAAGAACAAGATTATGGTGATGATAGGAGGTGTCTGCTCCAGATTAGTATTACAACAGCTCTTCTGGCAATGCAGGGCTGGAGGGTGGCTCTTGCCAAACTGTAGCAACCAGTGCCCAGGATTCCAGATCCAGCCAAACCAGGGCCAGCTGCTCCAGGGGAAGGAACAATGTGTTCTTTCCTTGCCCATCTGGAGAGCTGGGCATGTCCCCAGGCAATTCACTGTTAGTTAACACAGCTGCTCCCCTACAAGGGAGGACATTGTGGGTGCCTTCACATTTTTGCATCCCTGTACTTCTTGGCAAATGTCTCAATTATTTTTTCAATGGTTACATAGTAGATTGATAATCAAATGCACTTTTTTATTCTATAGGCAAATGCAGATCTCTTATTTCAGATAATCTATTGCTATGTGAACCACAAACCCAGAAGGATCCAGAAAATACATTGGCAAGATAATTTGTATTCTATCTTTTCTTTCACAAATATATCTGAGAACTACTCCAAGACAAGTTTTGTGAGAGGAGCTTGGAACCAGCAAACCAAAGACATGATCCCCGTTCTCCAGGATCTGACCCTCACAATTAATTATATTCATTTCTTATTGGGGCTATAACAAATTGCCACAAACTTCGCTGCTTAAACAGCACATTTTATCGCCTTGTAGTTCTGGAGGTCAGAAGTCCAAAATAGCTCTCATTGGATTACAATCAAGGAGCTGGCAGTGCTGTGTTCCTTCTGGAGTCTCTAGGGGAGAATCTGTTTTCTTGCCTTTTCCAGCTTCTAAAGACTGCCCACATTCCTTGGCTCATGGCCCCTTCCTCTGTCTTCAGAGATAGCAGTGGCCAGTCACATCGTTCTACCATCGCCATTTTTCTGGTTCTCACTCTTCTGCCTTCTTCTTCCAGTTGTAAGGACACTTGTGGTTACATTGGGCCCACCTGGGTAATCCAGGATTACCTCATCTTAAAGTCAGCTGATTAGCAAACTTAATCCTCCCTTGCTATATAACATAACCTAATTATAGGTTCTGGGGATTAGGATGTGGACATCTTTGGGAGGCCATTTTTTTGAGATTTAGACATGTTCATAGATGAGCATTAAACATTAGGATTGGTGCCCTGATTGACAGAAGGGGAGGCAACTGCAGGAGTATGTCAGAGAGCCTAATCCAGTATAGGGGAACTAGTGTGATGGTGGGGCAGCAGGGAGGGAGTCTTCCTGGAAAAGGTGGCATTTGAGTTCAGATTTTTTAGCTTATGTGAGAGTCTGGCCATGAGAAGGGGAAAAGCCTCCTAAGAAAAGGGAAAAGGGTACAGGAGAATCAAGGGTATGATCGTGTGATAGGGAATGAAACTGCTGGAGTATAGGATCTGGGGAAGAGAGTGGGGACAATATAAAAGACTGGAAAAGCTTGTTCCCTGGAAAGTCCTCACAGGGAACAGATGGCACTCTCAAAGGGGCAATGGAAGGGCCCTTTTACAAAGTTTGAATGAGGGCTCCTGTGGCAATTTCTGCGCTGGATTAAGGGAAAGCAACAAAGGGTGATAAAGTGCCCCGGGACTAGCAGCAGTCAGAAGGGTTACCACTCCTAGGCCTGGGGACAATGGGAAGGAGTCACTGAGAGATGGTGAGAGTTATGACTGTAGGAGAAAACCACTTCCTAAAAATAAAAGAGAGAGAGAATAAAAACATAGCTGTGGCCAAACTACAGCCCAGCGGGGAGTGAGTCAGAGGCACACAAACTCTCTTGTCTTTGTCTTCCCATCTTTCAATCTGTTGCTCTTGCCTTTCATTGGCAAACTCAACCAGAAGCCAGAAGACAAGGAGGGTGGTGGCCATGGTCCTGGTGGACGCAGACTCTGAGCCCCCTGTGATCCACAAGAGAGTGGATCTGGAGGGGAAACTGCAAGACAGGAGGACTTTATGTTGTGAATAAAGAATCTGAATCTTATACTGAAGGCCACAGAGAGCCCGCAGAAGTATTATAAGCAGGCTCTTTGAACATTTCTGTCAGTTTGTTTACCATCCCATTTCATATACTGCCTTCATCCCATAACTTTATCTAGCTTCCATCTTGTCTTTATCCCATCTCTCACAGTCTTATACACTCTTTGTCAGCAAAGGTGTTAATGCGTTCATGTGCTACCTCTTTCAGATAATGTTTACATTTATTAGGAGCCTTTGGTGCCTGGGATCAGTTATATTGCCATAATTATGCTGTGTTACAAACTGATTTCAAACTCTGAGGCTTCACAAAAACTATTTATTCACCTCAGAAGTCTATAGTTTGGCGATTTAGGCTGGGAAATTTTTCTGGTCTCAATTGGGCTTGGTCTCATAGGGTGGCCATGTAGCCTATTGGCTGAGGACTCACATCTCTGGGGATTGGCTGGTAATCAGATCGTTTTTGATGCAGCTTATCTCCCCATGTTTCTGCCATCTCTCTAGTAGGCTAGCACAAGCTGGTTTTAAGTATAATGACCCAGGTCAAAGAACAGACTCAGAGACGTGCAGGCTCTTAAGCTCCTGCTTCTGTCACAAGTACCACCATTCTATTGGTCAAAGTGAATCATGTGACCAAAGAGACCCTTCCTCTTGATGGGAGAAACTGCACAGTCACATGGTATATGACATGGGTAGAGGAGCAGATAAAGAACTGGAACCATTAATGCCATTGATCTGCTAATCTTTGTTGGGTGTCAGGATGCCTTATTTATCAAATTATTTATTGTCAGACTATTACACTAAAATGTAAGTCCAGCTCTGTGCTGGACTTGCGGAGTACCTCTGTGCCTGAGGGGCTATGGAGTACCTCCAGTGACTCATATGTGCTCAGTAAATTTTCATTAAAGCCATAAGTGAATGCCCTTGGCTCACATGGGAATTATTTGGAGAATGTTCTTTATAGACCTATTCTAGTTCAACAAGTCCCCGTAAGCAGATAATTGTCCTTAAAAATAAGTGAGTACAAATATGGTTTCCTCCTGCACATTTAGGCCTGCTACATTGCTGTTTTACATTCTTTCAGGTTTTGATAAAGCTGGGTGAACCCAATCAAAGGCATGAGGTACAAGGAGATGAGTGGTCCATCAGTCAAGGCCTTGTATTACTCCATCACTCTCAGTTAGGGGTTGGGGAGCTGGCTAAGTTATACATCTTGAACAGATGAATCACTGAACTGAAGGGTGTGATGCCCCTGTTACAGCTTGAATTGTGCTCACCCTTAATTTGTGTGTTGAAGTCCCGCCCTCCATTACCTCAGAATGTGGCTATATTTGGAGATAGGGTCTTCAGAGGTAATTAAGATAAAATGACATTATATGGGTGGGTCCTAATAGAATGTGACTGTGTTCTTATAAGAAGAGAAGATCAGAACACAGACACACACAGATGAAAGACTACATGAAGACACTGGAAGACATGGCCATCTACAAGCCAAGAAGAGAAGCATCAGAAGAAACCCAGTCTGTTGCCATCTCCTTCTCAGACTACTGGTCTCCAGAATTGTGAGAAAATACAGTTCTATTGTTTAATAGTGATATTTGGTATGGCAGCCCTAGCAAACTAACACCTCCCCCTTTTTAAAAGATTTATTTATTTATTTATTTGAGAGAGAGAGAGAGAGAGAGCGCAAGGGGAGGAACAGAGGGAAAGGGAGAGATTTTCAAGCAGACTCCCCGTTGAGTGTGGGTCCTGACATGGGGCTCAATCCCAGGACCCTGAGGTCGACCTGAGCTGAAACCAAGAGTTGGATGCTTAACTGAGCCACCCAGGTGCCCCACACATCACTTTTCGAAAAGGGCCAGCCAGGGAGAGACTGATTTGGAGGGAGTCCCCAACATCGCTGCTAACATTGAGTCAGAGGGATCCAAGCTGACTGTTGGGGAGAAGTTTGCTCATAGACAAGCTCTGTGAACTCGAAAGCTCATGGGACCCCTTCAGAGTGGTCAGCGTAGACTGGAGACAGATGGTGTTGTGGCCCTTTCACGTGGCCTTCCCTGGGGCTTTGCAAGCGGTTCTAATGTGTTCTTTGTAGGCTGATGCTAAATTCCATTCATTAGCAAGTTTCCCAGTGGCCTGATTTTATTGGTTCCTCAGGAGTTCCTCTCTTGCTTTTCAGGCCTCCAGTCCTCTAAAATGTGGTGTCTTCAGCGAATTCACCCACCTCATTATGTGTGATCCCTCTTCTAGGCTGTTTAGTCTTTCTCTTGGCTCCTAATAAATAAATACTGATTCTAAGACCAAAACCCAAGAGACCATACATTTAATTGCTTTCCATGCTGAGAAAGAATCATTTATTAGTGCTGTGCAAAGCGCTGTGTTTGAAAACTCCAAACCACATGAAACGCCACAAGTTGGGAGCCAGAACCTAATGGAGAAACAGCCAAGTTTCATCTGAACTTTGTTAGGCCTTATGACCTTTTACAAAACCTCAAAGCAAACATAATTCAGTCCCTGGATAGGCTCAAACTCTGAGTCCCGTCCTGTCATTTGTTTGGCTTTGTAGCAGCGGCTTATATCACAAATCCCCACTTGTGGTTAAAACAACAAAAACAACAACAACAAAAGGATCCACAAGGTGGCTTCAACCCAGTGTGATGTTCTGGTTTATTTTTGTTTTGTAACATGTCTATTAATTGTGAAATTTAAAACTCCTTTGGAAAGCTAAGTCTATTGAACAATTTGTGGGTTTAGAATTGCCAGGTAAATTGGGGTTGAGAGATTTAAATGGAATTCTATGAGAAATCAATTGTGAATATGACTGGAATAAGGAAAGAAGGAATAGATGGCGTAGGAGGAGGAGGAGAATAGTTCTGTTTTGTTTGAAAGATGAAAGGTTTGGTGCTGAGACATTGTCTGCATAGTGGGTGCTTGGTGAGAATTCGTTCCTGACCTCTTCAACACATGTAATCTGTAGTTTCCTCTTGTCCTGAACTTAATCCCGAGCTCCCTGACAGAAATTTCACAGCCATTTCTGTATCACCAAATATCCATCTGGAATGGCTGGACTGCTGCCTGGCTGAGTTAGAATGGGCCTGACAGCAAATGCTGTTCTAAGAAGGAGGCCAGCCTGGGGCTCATCTTGTTACAGCTGGACAGAGAAAGAGCTAGGATGTGGCAGACAGGGAGCATACAGACTTTGAATCAGATACATCCACTGGGTTGGGGCAGGTGCCTGGGCCATGTGGAGGCAGACCCAAGAGTGGGTAATAGAAGTTTGGTTGTATAGACTGAACACATTACCTGTAGATGATGGTGGTAGCTTAGGCAAACAGAGATGGACCAGAGCAAAAATAGGTCTTCCTCTGACAGGTGGAACCTTGTGATGGACAGCCATTTTAGTGGTCAGCCCAGGTTGGCCTGGAGGAGGCAGCTGCCTCCACCGGGGGATGGAGTCTGGGGGCAGATTCTGATCAGTGTGTGTTAAGAATTAGTTTGGGTCGGAAAAGATGGTAACCATAGTGATGTTGGAATAGCAGGAGCAAGAGTGGATGCATCTGGGTTTCAGGATGGGAACATGGTCCTAATAGCTAACAGATGCCCACCTGTTACATGGAATCTCAAAATCAGATAAATGGATGCTGACTCATTTATGACTTAGACCAGAACTACTTAACATCTTTTCTCTCTTTCATCCTCCTCCCCCAACTCTGTTGTGCCACAGATGACCAGAAGGGGTGCGCTGGGGGTGGGGGGAGGTGGGGCAAGGGAAGGGGATGAGGTCACAGAAGGAGGGGATCTAGATCAGGTGGGGCCTTACAGGCCACTGTAAGTACCTGTGAGGTAAGGAGGCTCCAGCCATTCCACTTACTGCCTGCTCTTCTCTGCTTCAAGGTCCCCAAGCCCAAGACAAGACCAAGCGGGACCCACAAAGTTGGATTAGACACCTTTTCCTACATTCAAGGTGATATGTGAACCAAATCCAAAGTATCTGCATTGGCAACCTTTTTGTAGATACTGATCCCATTCCCAACAGCAACTACTTGCATTAGCTAAAGTTAATGCTTATGTGACTTTCTTCTTCTTTTTTCTCTCTTCTTTCAAAGATTTTATTTATTGGGTCCCCTCGGTGGTTCAGTCAGTTAAGTGTCTGCCTTTGGCTCAGGTCATGATCCTGGGGTCCTGGGATCCAGCCCTGGATCAGGCTCCCTGCTCAGCGGGGACTCTGCTTCTCCCTCTCTCTGTCTCTTCCCTGGTTGTGCATGCTCATTTTTTTTTCTCTTTCTGTCACTCACTCTCTCTCAAATAAATAAATAAATTAAAAAACACCGTTGTTTTTCAAGGTTATTTATTTGAGAGAGAGAGTGTGTGCAAGCAGTGCACGTATGAGGAGGGTTTGGGGGTGGGGGCAGAGGGAGAGGGACAAGCAGACTCCCCACTGAGCAAGAAGCTCTACAACTACCAGACCATGACCTGAGCCTAGGTCAGATGCTTAACCACTTAACGGATTGCACCATCCAGGTTCCCCAGTGCTTATGTAATTTTACATCAGTCCCACCAAAAGGAACAAAAGAGCAAAGAGTATTTTGACCCTGCTAAATTTCAGTTTGTATATTTACCACAAAGATATTTTATTTCTTTTTATAAACACAAATATTTAATAAGAATCATGCCAAAATTGATGGATTTTTATTGAAAAGACTTTTTTATAGGCTTAGCCTCTGTTAAATCAGTTCTTTGATAAGATTTCTATAAAGAGTTAAACCATTCTTATTTTTTATTTGTTTGAACAAAAAAATTATCATTAGGATCAATTAGTTTTTTGGTGTGACTCATTTATTTGGACTCAACTTTTACCTAGTTGTACATTCTGTGATTGAGTTTTTCTTTTGCTGAAATTATTTCTACCAAGCTTGTTTCTCAGGCCAAATTTGATAAATATGCTAAGATTTGATTCTTCCGTTCACTCTCAGCTAATAAGCCTTTTAAATCATGTGCAATTTTAGATACTGTTGGTTTTGTTTTGAATAATTATTTCTGCCAAGCCTGTTTCCTATGTTTATTGTTCAGTTTTTCATCTATGACAAATTTTATCACACACAGTTTTAGCCAATGTTAATTTTATTCTGTGTTATTTTTTCCAGTAAATGTTCAATAAGAGATTAGATAAAAGGCTGCTATTTGTTAAGGTTTTTTTGGAGCAATGGGCCAAAGGCACAATCCTAGGCATTGGGTGCAGGGCAGAGTGTAAAGTGGAATCAAAATGCCTTGCCCCTGGCCCACCCCACTTCCCACTAGCCTAATATGGCAAGCCCATTAACCCCTTGCTTACATGAAGTAAGACCTGTCAGGAAGATCCCTTGTTAGCTCTTTGATATACATGCTAATTTCACCAATATGGAGTGGGGGGGGGGGGCTGGGAAGGAAGAGTCTAACTAACAAGTGACTGCTTCATTATGACAAAACTCCAGAAGAAAGCAAAAATTTGCATATCCCTTTGACAATAATTTTCGGTTCAAGATTGCTGTTCACTGGTTCCAAAGCTGCTGATACGCGTCTCTTTAATTTATCACAAAACTTTATGAGAAGCCTAAGAACTTAACAGAGTAGAAAAGAGACTGTGAGCTCTTTAGGAAAAGTCTAGAATTTGCATAGTTGAAGTAAAGTGAAGACTGACCTGACTGACCTACATGTGAAAAACAGAGCCTGTAAATTATATTGGGAAGAACAGGAATGTGAGGCCAGAAGACCTGGTTTCTGGTCCCTGAGCGTCTTTTTTGCTATCTTGGGGGACTTAGGGCCATATACTTGGCAGCCTTGACTCTCTGTTTCCTCATCTACAAAGTCTTAAATATCTTTTAGGGTAGTTGTAAAGTTTAAGAACCAAGCACTCTGACTAACATGAAAGGTAAAGTAAATAGCTATTCTTACTGAGTAGTGGTCATGGGCTGAATCAACTTTTCAAAAGAAAGCTTCTTTTCCTGACCTGTCCTGTCCTCTTCTCACCCCTTCCTCTCCTCCTGTCCCCCACCCTTCCTTCTTTCCCTCCTCCCTCTGCTGGCCACACCAAATAGTCTTAGAATGGGGGCTAACCACACCAGAAAGAACAACCTCGTTAATTAATTAATTAATTAATTAATTATAGTTAATTAAAAATTCTCCTTGTGGAAGAACTTAAAATTAAAAGATTTCCCTTGTGGGCTTGAGCAAGTAAGTTATTAATTATTGATTCAATTTCTTTGATATAGGTCTACTCAGATCGTTTCTTCTTATGTGAGTTTTGACAGATTTATCTTTCAAGGAATTGGTCATTCATCTAAGTTTTCAAATTTCTGAGCATAGAGTTGTTCATAGTATTTTTTTTTTATTATCCTTTTAATTTCCATGGGATCTGTAGTGATGTTCCCTCTTTCATTTCTGGTGCTGAAAATTTGTGTCTTCTTTTTCTTATCTAGCCTGGCTAAAGGCCTATCAATTTTACTGATCTTTTCAAAGAATCAGCTTTTGTTTCATTGATTGTGGCTACTTTTTAATAACTATTAGGTAGTTGTTCTTCCTTTCTTTCTAAGTCAGTCTTGAATTTCTTTTAAAGCCCAAACTTAGTGTGAATTTAGCACTTGTGTTTTTGTTGGCAAACACATGCAGAAGCCTGCCTGCAATGTACACTCGTATAGTTCTCATATACACAAATGATTCAGGGGTCACGCTGTGTATTTAAATACTCATCTTCTAATCCCTGAGGTACTGACTTTAAAGTTGGCTATAGTATTTATTTAATCTTTGTAATATCCCTTATTTTGAGCTTAAATAATTTTTTTTTTCTGGCTAAGAGCCAGTGTAGGAGATGTGACCAAAGTGTACCTTGTCATGAATGGGGGGTATCTAAAATACACATCACGTTTCCTACAAGAGACTTAGCTTACACACTGATCATCTCTGCCACATCAACTGTACTTTTTAAGACTCAAGGGAAAATACTAGGAGTATGTTGTATGCTGTCTGGCACCTGATTATTGCACTAATAATGTTTCAAGTATGTCATTTATCACAGAAGTAATTAAGAAAAACTTATATGCCACTGAGTTCCCTGAAATCTATTAAGTACTCATAGAGTAATCGTGATTTTTTTCTTCCAGAAAGGGCCCTTAGAGATCACTTCATTCAATCTTCTTCTTTTATGTTGATGAGAACGGTGTCAGAGGAGTAAATGATGGGCCCCAGATCACAGAACTGAAGCCTGGTCAGGCTTCCCCCACTGCACAGCGCCGCTTTCTAAAAGACCTCTGAGTGATTCTTGTTCATTGTAACTCACCCTTCCCCATGTATGTTGTCGTACCTGACAGAAGGATGGGGTTTCCCGTGTTAGCGGCTTACTTGCACACCTGGAGTAGGGCCTGGGGCAGCCATTCCTCTAGAGTATGTGACACATCCAGCCGGTCCTATTTTATAAGGAAACTTCTTGGGACTGAACCCTTCTATGCCCACTTGGTCCTTAAATGTTGGCAGTTTTGCTGTGCTGCTGGAAAGGACGACTGAACTCATCCCCAGAAGATTCTAACTCTTCAGAAGGAGTTGTGTCCAGGCCAACTTGTCCATTCAATATTTGTTGGTATTTTTTATAATGGCTGATTGAGGCCTTTCCTAAGAGAGGCCTCAGTTTGACCTGAGCTCATTTCTTATTCCCTGTCTCAAATCATGTATTACACTGCAGTGCTAATGTGGGGACAGTTACCACATCTGCAACTTTGCTGGAGCCTAGAGAGAGGCTAAACCCCATGCAGCCCTACTCATCTTCTCTTTCATTTAACTGCCAGAATCGAAGAATATAGCAAAGAAGCTCTCCTCTAAGAATTGCCCTTGCTAGTCATCTGTGGCCTCTTGTTCTGGTTCTTTTGTTAGAAACTTTCTGAACAGAGGAATCATAGACCAAGAAACTTCGGGAGGTATTTCCTTAACATGATTCCTGGGCATGCTCTATCAACTACTCCAAATATTCACTGGGCCAATGGGGCTCAGCTTCTGAGTTCTCATTCTGTAATTAGCCATACCAAACTTCTGCTTGTGTCCTATTCATTGCTGTGACTGTCCATTTTTGTGGAATAACGACTCCTCAATGCCTAATTCTATCATTTCCTCTGCTGTAAATAACTAGAAAGGAGAAAAATAAAAAAATATATATATATATAGCAAGGCTGTTTGTTTTGACCAAATTGGCAATTAATTAATTCCATGTGCTGGAAGTTGCAATCAACATCTGCTGCAAGAGCAGCATCTTCTGGATAAACAGAAGAAATGACAAGAAAAGGGTGGAGAAAGGGTCTGACATCTTAGTGCATAGGTTTCATGGCTGCGTATCCAGGGACTGATGTTTATTTCCAGGTCTGCGTAAGCAACTCTCAGAGAGTAAGAGCTAATCAGCACCTGTGTACCGAGCAGGAGGAGGAAAGCTTTAATTACATGTGTCTCAAATGAGATATGAAGAAGTAAATCTCAGCACCTGCTCCATTCAGAAGGAGTGGGACAAAGAGCAACTCACCTCCTTCTGTTCATGTGTATGCCTTTCAAGATAACTACATTTCTAGCAGGAGTTATTTGAACATGAAAGAATCTCCAGGAGAGGATTCCTTTCCCATAGTATGTATGCATGAGTGTGAAATTGAAATAGAATTAAGAATGGAGGCTGAAAAGGCAAGCAAGGATATTGAAGAGCAGCTATGTCAAAAGTGGAATGTGGCTAACTATGGGACTACCACACTCCCTCCCACTAGGGGCATCCCTCTGGGAGAACTTTCTCTTTTTACTTTTTACTAATAATCTCAATTGCCCCCCCCTCTCTCTCTCACACACACACACACACACACACCATCTCTTCTCATTACAGGGATGCTCATTCTCATAGCTACTGGGAGTCATTACATGGACACTCATTCTCATTGTCTCCACACTCATTACTGGGACACTCATTCTCTCATCCTCATGGCTTCCTTTGGGGTAGGGATGGTGATTCCCCAGCCTTCCTGATGAGGCCTACTCAGGCCTTGTGCTCTCTGTCCCCGTGTAGCAACTGCTGTGTTGCAGTGCACAGTTCTTCTTGGGAACATGACTTGTTTTTCTTTCATTTATTTTACTTCCTATATTCTTCCTTCAATGAACAAAATCTTGGCAAATGGCCTATCTTAAAAAAAAAAAAGGCTGTCTGGTTTCCATTTCTAAGAGAATTTTGGCAGTAAAATCCAGAGTGCTGGATATTTTACTGCATTTATCAATCGAGCACTGTGCATATGGAAACAGTCCTATCTAGATAAACCCTCAGAGCAATCACTGTTCAGAAGAAGCCATTTTGAATGAAGAATTTTCTAACTCCAAGTGGAGCGAATAAGAAAACTATAAGGAGTGAGCCAGGAAAAATCTGATGATCAAGAGGAATGACACTTTTCTAGTTCATAAAAATAAAGTCTGGTAACTCACTTGTGGTCAGGTATGATAAACCCGCTTTTTCAAGTCAGGAATCCATTGTTTGTAAATCCAGACACCAAACTCAAAATATTTTAACCACAAATAGGGATTCATTTTAAAATCTTTGGTTCTCTCAGGGAACCCAAGAAAGTGTTAAGGACTCTAGCTATAGAAGTGGCCAGGATGCAGATAGTTCCCCATTACAACCAGAACCATCTCTCTTGGTGCCGCCTGGCTTCCTCTACATGGCAGAAAAGACGGCATGAGTTTCCCTCTTCACCACTGTGAAGAGACTGATCTAACTCCCTCAGTCTCAAGTTCAGTGTAGAACTTACTGGCACAGGTTGGTACAGGTGTTCACCCTGGAACAATCATCTGTAGCAGGAGAGATGGGATACTAGATTGGCCTAGCTTAAATCTGGTGCCCACCTCTAGGCCAGTCAACTGTGGGGGATGGAGGGAGGGGGAGGTTGTACTGTATTTACATGGAAGTTTCCATGTTAACCATGTGGATCAATGAAAGACAGCAGAATACCATAGGTGTCATCTATGCAGTTCAACACTATTTGGTAAGCTGTCCTTTTGGGCTTGTTTTCCTTACAACTTTGCTGATTAAAAATAATGTTTCTTCAACTTAGTGTGGAATGGAACCTGTGTTTTTATTTGTGCCTGGGGGATATTTATGGCTCTGAGAGGTTAGGCTTACCCTTCTCCCCTCTCCCCACTGCCCAGCCCCAGAATAAACTCTGATGGCATTAAATATTGGCCTTTGTGAGAACCAAATACAAATGGATATTAGCCAACATCATGGTTTGAAGAGTATTGTGTTTCTTCTAATTAAAGGCTCTTAGGCAGCAGCTGGGCTAAGGAAATGCTCAAATCAGAGATCAGCATCTTATAGCATGCTGATTTTCAGTGAACTGTGAGCTGGGATTCATTGCCACACACCTCTTCCTGCCACTTGTGAGAGTCATTGATCTCTGCTGTTTCTATTTTTAAAAAGTGTGGCCAACAAGGCATTTTTAACATACTCCTTTCCCCTTATGACTCTATACAAACAAAGACTGACACAAACAAAGATTGATAAAAACATTTCTAAGCTTCTCATCCCTAACTTAAAGATTATTGGGATGACTGGTTAATAATTCCAGTTTGCTTTATTATAGAAGCACTCATCAAAATCACTGAAAGCAATACAATATGCCAACATTCCAACGCCAGTAGGAATACTGGTCAAGGGTCTTTCATTCTGCAGGAAGAATTTGCATGAACCTATCACATATAGAATCCTGAAAGATACAGCAGAGTTAGGAAGAAATACATTGGGAAATCTCAGCTATTTCTACTGCTTACATTTACAGGTAATATAATCACACTTCTGAGGAGGAAGTAGACAATCAGAGGCACGTGAATCAACAAAGAAAAAAACCCAACAAATGGCTTGTGAAAATATTATGTAATATAAGAAATGGTAAATGGTTCATTAAAGATAAAAAGAAAAAAATCTGTGTAAGAAAATCAGTTAACTGAAGGAATGCAAAGAAAATCTTTGAAAGCATCTGTTTTGTGTTCTCAATAAGATTCTCAAAATGAGTCCTCTATGAAATAAAAGAGGGAAGAGAAGATGATAAGACAGGTAGACTAAGATTAAAAGGGAGTTAGTTGCTTAGGATGTAGGAAGAGATTAAAAAGGCTCAATGAGATATAGGTAGTAATAAATTTAGATGCTTCATACATTTTTAAGTTGCTATCGTAAGTTTAGGTAGTTGAAAAGGATCTACTTTTTTAGCATATTATGAACATTGGTATTTCAAAACAAAAAAATACTATCACTATTTAATGTGTCCAACATAGTCTATATGACTTAATCACTTTTATAATGACCATTTCTGCTTTATAAAGTATTTAAACAAGCTCATCTTTAGCAGTGGGAAATTTAAAATAGTTTCTCATATTTTCAGTTCACTTTTCCCTTCACTGTAGGATTTATAGTAATATAATGTAATTTAAGCATGACTTTTTTAAAAAAAGATTTATTTGTTTGAGAGAGAAAAGAGAGTGTCAGAAGGGGGAGGGGCAGAGAGAGAATCTGAAGCAAATTCCCCACTGAATATGGACTCTGATGAGGGCTTGATTTCATGACCCTGAGATCATGACCTGATCCAAAATCAAGAGTCAGATGCTTAACAACTGAGCCACCCAGGTGTCCCTAAGTGTGGGGTTTTAAAATTGATCACATTTGCAACACCAGAAATATGAATGTACATTTAAACTTAAAATTTAAAAAAATTTCTATGACCATAGGCTCTAGAGGTTACATGAATTTCTTCTAGTTTGAGCTATCATTAAATTTTTGGTATTCAACTGATCAAAATAATACAAATATATCACATATTGTGATAGTTATTAACCATAAAAAGTATATGGTTTTATTGAGAATGCAGTTCTTTTTTTTTAAAGATTTATTTATTTACTTGAGAGAGAGCAAGAGGGAGTAAGCACGAGACAACGTAGAGGGAAAGGGAGCACAGGGGCAGAGGGAGAAGCAGACCACTGCTGAGCAGAGAGCCTGATGTGGGGCTCAATCCCAGGACCCTGGAATCACGACCTGAGCCAAAAGCAGACGCTTAGCCAACTGAGACACCCAGGTGCCCCTGAGAATGCAGTTCTTAATGAGATGGTTAGGGTTATTTATCTTCTGGCCAATCAGTTCATATGATCATAAATGAATATTAAGATTCAGCACCCATTTTGTGTTTTTATTTGTGTAGATGAAAATGAGGATTCTTATTCACATAAATAAGAATACAAGGAATTTTGTTATAGAGATACTATGTATTCTTTGAATTCCTTCTGACTTGTACACCAAAAATCATAGAGCTAGTAAATATAAAAATTATTTAAATTATTTATCAGTTGATAAATCCATAAAGTTTTCTTATAATTTTGTTGAAAACAAAGAATCAGAAACCACAAGACATACAACAACATGTGCTTGTTAGAGTCTTTCCCTTTGTCAACATCTATACCAGTATTTCAATTTGTCCTTTTGTCACCCCAGAGGCTTTTAAACCCTAGGCCAATGAACCTGTTTCCATTATTATTGCTACATAACAAACCACTCCAAAACTCTGAGGCATAAAGCAACCATTTCGTTATGTTTACAAGATTTCTGTGGGTCGGGAACTTGGTCAGGGTGTAATAAGGTATTGCTCCTTCTCCATGATGTCTGGCACCTCAGCTGGGGTGACTCTTAAGCATTGGGACTAGAATTATCTCGAAGTTCCTTCACTTATATGTCCAGTGGCTGGATTGGATGACTTAAGAGTGAGCTCAGCCAGAACTGTCCATCAGAGAGCCCATAGCCTCTTCATGTGGTTTAGGCTACAGCATCAAGACTTCAAGAGCTTTTACAGGACTAAGGCTTCCAGGGTCAGTAGTCCAGTGAACAAAACAGAAGCTGCATTGTCATGCATAACCTGGCCTTGGAAGTCATATAACGCTTTCTGCTATTCTGTATTGGTCAAAGCAGCCATAATCTAGCCCAGATCTAAGATGAGACATAGACTCCCCCTATCCATGAAAGGAGGGTCAAAGAACTTGCAGACATTTTAGAAAATATTTAATTAATTTATTTATTTGAGAGAGAGAGCATGAGTGAGCATGAGCAGGGGGTGAAAGGGCAGAAGGAAATGGAGAAGCAGGCTCGCTGCAGAGCAGGAAGCCCAATGCAGGACTCAATCCCAGGACCCTGAGATCATGACCAGAGCCAAAGGCAGAAGCTTAACTGTCTGAGCCATGCAGGCATCCCACTGCAGCCATTTTGTAAAACTGCCACGGTACCTAACTGAGATTTGGATGATATAGTTTGTGAGAGATATAAGTTTCTCTTCTAATGTGGGAAAAAGGCAACTGTGAAAGGAAAGAAGAAACTCATGATGTCTTGATGGTATGTCTTTTCCTAGGTAGATCAATTTTAAGAAAATTTACATGTAGAAGCTGAACATCCGGAAATTGATTCCTTGAAAGCTATCCACCTCTTATATGTACACTGGAAAGTCTTTCTATACAACCAGGAGTATGTAAACTTCAGTTTGAATATCATTGCTGCAGGTTTTGGTATTGTCAAAGCTGATTTAAGTGTATTCTACAAAAATTTAAAAATTATACAAACATCTCACTGTCAAATAAACAGCAGCAACAATAAATCCCAATAACAATAACAACAACACCACAAAAATTGTTTTAAAAATAAGAGAAAAAAGAAGGAAACCTGGTATTTAATTTCTCTTTTGCAATACAAGAAACTAGATAACAAGACTTAAAAGGAAATGGTCAAGATTCAAGAATTCTGTATTCAGCAAATTTTTATGTGAACAGAATTCCAAGATAAGAAGAGCTCAGAAAACACATCATTTATGATGTATCTTCCTGACATAAACACTCCAAAACACTAATAGAAGATATGCTTGAGCTGATCAAGTGAGCATAAGTAAGATCTCAAGAATGGGGGTATTAGGGATGATGACTTTGGTAGTGGCCGAATAGCTTTTGGGTCTTCCTGAATCCCCATGTAGAAAGAGATGGAGCATGTAGATTGTGAAACGAGATTCACAGATATTATTTATAGCAAAACCAGCTGACAAGTGAGTGGCAACAAACCACCATAGCCATAAGATTGTGTGTTATCCAAGTCTATGATAGAGAAAGCAGAGGGTCCTGTGAGTGGGAGAAGGCATAGCTCAAGTTATTTACTGGGAAGCAAAGTCAGTTGATTTGAGAAAGCAGGTAAAAGTAAGAAGGCTTTGCCTCTATGGTAGTGGATGAGTGTTAAGGGGTTCACTATAAGTGTAACATGGCTGAAGCATTGTACTCCATAAAACCTCAAAAAGACTTACCAGGACTCCCTTTAGGATAGGGATCCACACCAAGGAGAAACTGCCAAGAAGAGAAGGGTAGAGGTAACAATACAAAAACAATAGAAAAGGTTGTTCTGTATAGTCAGAATCGCTCTCTGAACCAAGCCTCCTTCTAAAAGTTCAGGAGAAAATCGCAGAAAAATAAGCAACAGAAAAGTACTGAGGCCTAATCTCATGCAAAGTTATTATAGAAAAAAAAAAAAGATTAAAAAGTAGAATAACATCCCCACAGACAGGGAAAGCATGCCAGAAAGACATGTTCACAAAACAGATAAAACTGTAATGGATTATTTAAAAACAAACTAAAAGGATTAAGGAAAGATACTAGACATGAAAGAATAACATAAATAAGAATAAGAAAACCTAAGAAATGTGATGACAGACTTAGTAAAGAATTAAAAGTGGAAGAAAAACACCATTTTAGAAATGACTAAACTAGAAGGAAAACAAAAGTGGATAAACAACAAATATTTGAAGTGAAATAGAATATGAAAGAGAGGAAACATTAAAGTCAAGAGGAAAAAAGAGACAAAAGAGGCGTTGAGAGAAAATGGCAAATATTTAAGAAGATCCAAAATACTGATAATAGGAGTCTCTGATGGAGGGAAGCAAAGGAACAGGAAAATAATGCAAGCTATAATTCAAGGATATTTTGCTGACATAAAATAGGATTTTAAATAACATATTGAAAGGGTACATTGTATACCTAAAAAGAGGAGCCAAAACCAAGACATATTCTAGTGAAATTGTTGGACATTACAGAAACAGGAAAAATCCTTTCACCATCTGGGCAAAAATAGCAAGTAACTTACAAAGGAAATAGAACTAGATTATCATTGGGACTTTTTGATATTAATGCTTATGTCACAGAAAAACAGAGTAACATATTTAAGATAGTCAAGGAAAGAAAATATGAGCCAAGAATTTTATGTCCAACAAAACTGGCTTTCAGATATAAAGGACATAGAAATGGTTATCAACACTCAAGAACTCAGGAAATATGTTCCCCTGAGATTTTACTAAGCAATCTGCTGGAAAATAAGCTTCAGACAAGTAAAATGACTAGAGAGACACTGACCTAAAGACTTGTGGTAAATATTAAACATATAGTTACTTGCAGAAATAAGACTAAATGAGGTTTAAAGGAGAGGTTAAAGTATGCAATGGCTAAGTGATCTGAAAATATAGATATAATCCAAACATTAAAAATGTGGGGGAGAAGGGGGAAAACACATGCAAATAAAAATTTTCACTGTTTTCAGTAATTATAACAGGTAGTAGTAATATTAAGTTATTATTCTAAGTCTATTGTTTGTGAAGATTGGATAAACCAAATCAGTAATTATGAGATATTCTAGCATTCTTTGTGTCTTTGAGAACTGAGATTCTCAGAGCGGAGGAAAGGAGATACAGATCTAATACAGAAATACAGAAGACGTTCAGCAAAAGTCTTGTAGTTCTGAATTTGAACTGGAAATACCAGTATGCTCTTACAAAGTATTTTAATATATATGTAACATATATAATTAATTATACAATTATTTTATATATCATACCAGATAGTGAGAAAGCTATCGAAGATTATTAGAATAAGAAAAAAAAAAAACAAGAAAAAAAACCCCCCAAAACCCTCATAGCCAATTTGAAGAAAATTCTACTCGCCAAAGGCAGAACATTTGGAGTTTTTTTAAAATCACTCTATTGAGATATAATCAATATATAAATATTAAGGTTTATTAAGGATGGAAATTGTAAGAGACTAAAACCCACCTAATATTTTTAAATACATGGATTTTTTTTTTGGTCACCTTCTGAGGATGATAAGGAACCAATTCATTAATTTGAAAACTGGGTGAATATAAAAGAATCAAGAATTTATCCTGTTTTTTTTCTGTACGAACTCTACCACACGGTATCCAAACTGTGGATGAGGGGAAAGTCTCCTTATAAAATTATTTCTAGATAATAAATGAAAACAAAAAGATAGAATTTAATGTTATCATTTTTTCAGCCTACAACGTTGACCATCAATGGTTATTAATATCATAAGAAAAGAGAAACCAGACATTATGCACCTCCTATTGCCTAAATAGTGGGGTTGAATTTGTCTCTGGATCCAACTGTTTATATGTAGAAAACACAAAGGACCCAAAATATGTTGAATTTAATGGGTTAAAATCTTTGATTTTCAAAACATAAGTTATAAAGAAAATAAAACAATGGAGGGGGGAAATGAAATTTAAAAAGACGTAAAATACAAATGATGGGCTAGACCAAAGAATGCTCACTTGGGTGATAAAGTCCTAAAGGCATAGAAGGAAGAGATTATGGGAAAGTCTGGATAGAGTTAATTTTGGGAGGGGAGGCTAGCAACCCTAATTGGGATGGGACACATGGACGGTTTTCTGGGATATCTGGCAAGGTTCTGTTTCAATCTTGAGTCTTAAAGACTGATACATAGAAAAATATAAGCTAAAACATGCATATTTTAAAATATAAAAGTAACAGAATAATTAAAATTTGCATGTGTTCCTTCCAATTTATTAAAAAGCAAAACAATCAACTAAACAAAACTACATAGTCTTTAAAATAAAGTATAAAACAGAAAGGAAAGTGCAGGGATAAATAAGAGATAGCATAATATGAGAACACAGATGACCAAACATGTAGAACAAGGCAAAAGGGCCACAGTGACCACTGGCTGAATGCAAACAGGCTCATTAAGCGACCCACCTCAAAATAGCCACAGTCCCTAACTGACCAGTTACAACTAGGCACAGTTCCTAAGATTACCAAAAAAAGGAAAATTCCATACATCCCCATATTCCCTCACTCCACCCTATAAATATGGCCCCTCACCACAGCCTCCTTGCAGACAGTCTCTCCTTTGCTGTCCTACCCACTCCTCCCTTGCAGTGTGTTCAATAAACTTTTATGTTTTTTGTTCTGCCTTGGTGAATTCTTTCACCTCCTATGCCACTGGCCCCCTCCCAATTGGGATGCCTCACATTTGGTGGCCCCCATCTTCAGAGAACCTCACAAAACGTAGTATTTTTTAAATAAAGTAAATTTATGGACTTCCCATGTTAATAGGCAAAGGTGATCATCTTACTTTATTTTATTTTTAAAGATTTTATTTATCTGAGAGAGAGAAAGTGAGAGAGAGAGAGAGAGAGAGAGAGAAAGCACGAGAGTGGGGAGGGTCAGAGGGAGAAGCCGACTCCCAGCTCAGTGGGGAACCTGACTGCAGGGCTTAATCCTGAGACTCCAGGATGAAGACCTGAACCAAAGGCAGATGCTTAACCAACTGAACCACCCAGGCACCCCCAAGGTGATCGTTTTAGATCAATACACAAAACTGTATTTTGTGCTATTTTTAATAAACACAGTGTATTATATAGGGTTCTCCAAAGAAACAGGACCAAAAGGGTGTGTGTGTGTGTGTGTGTGTGTGTGTGTGTGTGTGTGTGTGTGTAAGGAGAAACTGACCAATCCAAAATTATAGAGTAAGATTTTAATACACTTCTCTCAAAAAGTAATAACAGGGCACCTGGGTGGCTCAGTGGGTTAAAGTCTCTGCTTTCGGCTCAGGTCAAGATCTCAGGGTCCTGGGATCAAGTCCCGCATCGGGCTCTCTGCTCAGCAGGAAGCCTGCTTCCTCCTCTCTCTCTGTCTGCCTCTCCGCCTACTTGTGATCCCTCTCTCTCTGTCATATAAATAAATAAAATCTTTAAGAAAAAGTAATAACAAATAAAAAGTCAGGTAGGATGTAGAAGACTTGAAAAATATTACCATGTCAGTTCCAGCGGACACATATAGAAAACTAGAGTACACATATTATTTCAAAATGCATGTAAAACATTTTTAAAAATTATTTAGTTCTACTTGTTTCTTTTGGTGTTCAATTGTATAAGGTTTTTATATATTTTAGACATTCACCCCTTATTGGATATATCATTTGCAAATATCTTCCATTCAGTAGGTTGCCTTTAGTAAGTTTCTAGATCACGAAGTTAATCTCATCAGCTATTAAATAATTAATAAAACAACAGTTTATGACTATGGTGCAATAAAATTATAAATCAACATGAAAACAGTTTAAAACCCCATAGAAATAGAAACTAGAAATTATACTTCAGATTAATGGGCCAAATAAATAATCATAAGGAAAATTATTTAGAACTGAACAAGGGATAAGAAAATTCTACTAATAAAAACGCATGACACTGCAGAGGGAAATGTATAGTATCAAGTGCATATGTCAAAAAAAGGACTGAAAATTAATTGGACATTCAAGTAAAAATTTAGAAAAAGAATAATAGAATATATCCAAAGAAATTAACTTAAAATAATTTTTAAAAGTGTAGATATTTATTAAATAGAAATCTACACACTGGTTTGAAAATTGACAAACTATTGCCAAGATTGAGTAAAAAAAGAGAAACATATAAATAAACACTATTCGGAAGAAATAGGGACTACAACTAGAGAAGGATGGGGTTTCAAAAATCAAAAGGAAATTTGTGCCGATAAGTTTGAAAATAGGGACAATTTCTTCTAGAAATATATAAATGACAAAAATGGAATTAAGAATCATAATCACCATGAATATATTTATAACCATTTAGTAACTTAAATCAATAGTCAAAATTTTACTCATAGTATTATTTACCTATATTTATTGTATTAGTGTTTTTCAGAGAAACAGAACCAGTAGGGTGTGTACATATATGTGTGTTTGTGCGTGTGTGTGTGTGTGCATGCACAGTTATTAAATATAAGGAATGAACTCACTCATTTCAGCAGGCTGGCAAGTCCCAACCAAGATCTGCAGTCAGCTAACTAGAGGCCTTGGAAGGCAGATGTGTAGTTTCAGTCCAAGTTCAAAGACCTGAGAAACAGAAAAAGTGATGGTATAAGTTCCAGTTTAAAAACCAAGCTAGGGGGCACCTGGGTGGCTCAGTCCCTTAGGTGTCTGACTCTTGATCTCAGCTCAGTTCTTGATCTCAGGGTGGTGAGTTCAAGTCCTGTGTTGAGCTCCACGCTGGGAGTGGAGTCTACTTTAAAAAATACTAATAAAAAAGTAAAAACCAGGCTAGAGACCCAAGAAAAGCTGATGTTTCAGTCCAAAGAAAGGAAAAGACCATTGTCCCAGCTTAGTTAAGCAGGAGGAGTTCCCTTTTATTCAGTCTTTTTTTTATTATTGTTCTATTCAGCTCTTCAACTGATTGAATAAGGCCCACCCACATCAAGGAGAACCATCTACTTCAATCAGTCTACCAATTAAAATGCTAATTTCATTCAGAAACGCCCTCACAGACACTTCCAGAATAGTGTTTGGCCAAATGTCTGAGCTTGACTCTGTGACTCAGTCAAGCTGACACATAAAATGAACAATCGCAGTTATTTATTTTACTCATAGTATTATTTATACTTAAATCTAAGAGTATAGGTCAGTGGACATTGGATCCACATACAAAAATCAGTGTTTGTATACACTAGCAGCAGCCAATTAGAAAGTGTAATGAAAAGAAAGATCATATTCACAGCTACAGGAATTGTAAGGTATATTGAAATAAGTAAAAAAAAAAGTAAGATTTTTATAAAGAAAACTATAACAATTTCTTGAAGGACATGAAAGAAAATACACATAAAGGGTAATATACTATATACACGGACAGGAAGCATCACTTTTCATAAAGAAATATGTAAGTTCACCGCATTTCCAACTTTAAAAAAAATCAATGGGATTTTTCATGAAATTAAGCAATTGATCCTAAAATTTTTTAGAAAAAGTAAAGGTCCAGGTCATTCTAATCATGAGAAAAACAGAAAAATTTCAAGAAAGGCATATCCTATAATATGCCTGATGAATATTTCTCAAAATTGTCAAGGTCATCAAAAACATGGCAAGTCTGTCACCATGTTATTAATATGTTGTACACCTGAAACTAATATGGCATTGTATGTTAATTACATTTCAGTAAAAATGTAAAAACAAAGCATTCACAGTTCCCTGAGGTCTAAGTACAAAAAAAGAATTGAAAAAATATAAATTAAGTCAAACCATTATTTAAAAAGCAGCAAAACAGAAACAAAAACAAGGAAAGTCTTAGAAACTGTCATAGCCAAGAGGAGCCTAAGGAGACATGATGACTAAATGCGATATTGTATCTTGGATGAGATCCTGGAACACAGAAATGACATTAGGTAAAAACTAACAAAGTCTGAATAAACTATGAATTTTACTTAATAATAATGTATCAATATCGGTTCACTAATTGTAATAAATGTGCCATACTAATGTAAGTTGTTAATAACAGGAGAGACTATGTGGGTGTGTTGGGATTAACATGGGAACTTTCTGTACTATGTGCTCAATTTTTCTGTAAATCTAAAACTTTCTAAAAACAAAGTCTATTTTAAGAATCAAAGTCCAAGAATAGGCAGGAAGAAGGAAAAAGAAGGTGGACTCACCGCCATGCTTATAGACCAAACTAAGGAACTAGAAATAGCCACATTCTGGGTATTTGATATATCACAGACATACCACTAAAAAGAATTGGGATAAAGGAATATTCTGTCATAAATGGTGCTAGACGATTTGGTCTCCATATGGGAAAAAATACATCTTAACCACACAACACACACAAAAATAAATTCCACATTCACTAAGTGTGAGAAGTAAAGTTTATAACTTTTAAATGAAAATGTAGGAGAATATCTTTATGATGTTGAAGAAAGGAGAGGATTTTATAAATGTGACACAACAGGCACAACTATAAAAGAAAGTTTTTAATACATTAAAAATGTATACATTGGGCGCCTGGGTGGCTCAGTGGGTTAAAGCCGCTGCCTTCGGCTCAGGTCATGATCCCAGGGTCCTAGGATCGAGGCCCACATCGGGCTCTCTGCTCAGCAGGGAGCCTGCTTCCTCCTCTCTCCTCTCTCTCTACCTGCCTCTCTGCCTACTTGTAATCTCTCTCTCTCTGTGTCAAATGAATAAATAAAATCTTTAAAAAAAAAAAAAAAATGTATACATTAATTATATATAAAAAATCTGTAAAACAAAAGAAATAATAAAGTTGAAAACAATGCCACAAACTAGAAGACATTAATGCACTAAGAAAAAACATACACAGATAGTAAAGAAATTACGTACATAATTTGGACAAAAACTTTGTACATGTGCACAGACATATACAAATGCATATAATATTGTTTGTAATATCAAAATTACATACTTGGCTTAAATGTCAAGTGCTAAGAGAATGAATATATAAAACTCATTTTATACAGTCAAATATTTATTATATAGCAATTGAAAAGGATGAGTTAAGACTTCATGTATAACACACATATAGCTTAAAAACATTGAGAATTACAATTAAAACATATTTAATATTATACCACTAATATTATACACACATAACAATATTGCCAAAAAAGTTAGAAAACATGGGCAAGATGGACAAATAATTTTTATAATTGTAGTTATAATTAGATAAAGCTATAATAAAGGTTCAACTATATCTGTAATGCTTTATCTCCTTTGGAAAAATATCTGGATCAAATATGGCAAAAATATTAACATTTGGCAAAAATAATAACATTTAAAAATCCAGATGGTAGTTAAATGAATTTTTGATGTATCATTCTTTGTAATTTTTTGTATTTATAAGCCTTTCATGGTAAATATATCTTCGATGAAATCTGTTTAAATATCTTCAACAGAAGCAAATGCTTTGGCCATTAAGATGGATCCACACAAACTAGTTTTCACTAACATTTGCTGACCTTAGGAACTACAGCCTTTGAATACGAGGCAAAGAGGGCCATGGGCTGAACAGCTTAATTCCTGAGCAATGTGGTTGTCATCTCCACCTGGGGAAAAGAAGTTCTAATGAGCGTAGGAATCATATGTGCCTAAATCTCTCTTGGTCCTAAAGAAGAATTTCATATAGAGTGGGAATTCTGCTCTCTATAGAACCAACGGTCATAAAATTGTTAGGTTTGAGTTTATTAAGAGGACACTTGGTTGTCTAGAATAGATGTAATTAGTAAATCATTAATGTGCTCAACAACAAATTTACTGAATTTACTGGATATATATTTTGTTGGGTTCTGGAGATATACAAACAGGGCATATGAGGCAGATGTATAAGGAAATAATTCTCTAGTGCAATGAAGTTTTTATTATTTTAACAGCTGGTATCCAAATTTCTCTCAGGGAGTGAACTGCGTTTGACAAATTAAGTTCCTTTAAATAGAAGAAATCTGAAGCAAGCAAACAAACAAAAGTTCTTCTGTGCAAGAAAATGTGAATACCCCTTAAAAAGGAAGCAGGGCAGAGATTGAGATGAGAGAATAGAGGGCTGAGTGTAGAAAGGGAAGGAGAGGGACACCAGCAAGACAGCAAAAGGCTGGATACCGCATAGAGTTAAAGGACCATAAGTAACCCTTTAGTATCTAAAATTAATTTTAAGAATAAGAATAAATATCACAAAATTTGTTTTTCAGAATAGTGCAAGGTAACCCCTCACTACTATGCCCATATATACAGTAAGTTGCTATAAAGACAAATTCTGAAAAAAAAGGACAAACGTAAGGGAGGGACATTTCTGTAAAACCTGGAGACACACCCCCTGTGTTCCTGTTTGGTTCAAGAACAAAGACAACACATGCAGTAGCTAGAGCCCAGAGGTTGAGCTGATTATGAATATGAAAGTCTTCTCAGGGTATATAGAAATATTAGTGAAGGATTCTGGATTCCCATTGCCTGAAAAATCTGGGGTATGAGCCACTATTACGTAGATCTCATAAGGGCAGTAGACTCCAGCTTGAGTATAATAATAAAGGAATGGGACACATGTCTGCTGGAAGGAGAAAGTATCATATTCCCTATGGGAGTGATAAAGTTTTCATAGGGGATGTGATAGTTGATCTGGGTATTAAAACATGCATACATGTGTGCTGTACTGATAAGGTGAGAAAGAGCAGAGGGAGCAGGGTAGGCAAAACCACAGACAACAGTATAGTAGTTAAGAACACAGACTCTGGGAGAGATTACTTGGTTTAAATTCCAGTTCTATCACTTACTAGTTATATCACCATGATTATTAATTACCCTCAATTGTTTTTTTCTGTAAAATGAGGATAATAATAGCATCTACCTCTAGAAGTTGTTTATGATGATTAAATGAATCACCAGCATATAGTAGACTCTCAAAGTGTTGGCTATTATTATTATATTCAGAGAGAAGTAAGTAGCTCAATATGACATGCATTCAGTGGTAAACACTGAAGGCAGAGTATGAAGGTCTTATACACCAGACTAATTTGACTTTCTTCAGTTGGTGTTGTCGAGCACCACAATTTTTAAAGTGTGATCAGAGTTATGCTTTAAAAAGATGTCTGTGTCAGTTCCATGGTCAAGGACTGGATGTGAGAGAAAAGAAAAAAGGAGTAGTTGGGAAGTTTCTGCATTGGTCTGCATTGATTACTCTTAGGGAAGAGACAAGTTCCTCATCTAGGGCAGTGCTGGACTGCGTGAAGTGAACTGAGCTTATGTCAGAATTGGCAATTTCCCACAGAGCCTTGTTCCAGCCTTAGAATCCACAATGCTCTAGACCAGAACTCTCCATCGGAAATATAATGCAAACTACAAATTTAAACCATGTATGTCACTTAAAATTTTCTTAAAAGCCACATTAAAAAAGTAATAAGAAGTAGGTGACATTATTATTTTTTTTTTAATTTTATTTATTTATTTATTTGACAGAGAAAGAGATCACAAGTAGGCAGAGAGGCAAGCAGAGAGAGAGGAGAAAGCAGGCTCTCCGCCGAGCGGAGAGCCCGATGTGGGCCTCGATCCCAGGACCCTGAGATCATGACCTGAGCCGAAGGCAGAGGCTTTAACCCGCTGAGCCACCCAGGCGCCCGGTGACATTATTTTTGATAATATTTTATTTAACTCAACATATTGAAAATATTATCATTTCAACATACAGTTAACAAGAAAATTTGTTAGTGAGATATTTGACATTCCTCTTTTCATATTAAGCCTTTAAAATATGGTGTGTGTTTTATATTTACATTACCTACCAGTTCAGACTAGTCATATTTCAAGTGCTCAATAGCCACATGTATCTAGTAGCCACTGGATGAGGCAGGAAGAGAATCGTTCATTGTCATCAGTCACTATTGTCTTTCAGCTTAGAAACCCTCAAGAAATTTCCAGAAAATCTGTCAACTTTTTGTTCTAGCCAGAGATGCAAGGAGATTTTTCATCATTTATGGGGTCCCTTAAACTGGCACTGGTAATAGGTAGATTGGGCTCACTCTGAGGGCAATAGTGCATGTGATAAAAATCTTTGTTACTTTCCAAGTGGTCTGATGTCTCTGAAGACTATTAGTAACTAGAATTTCTGAAAATTTGTCTTCCTGCAAACTTGCAGGGCTTGCCTATATTGTATTCTAATTCCACATCACTTAAAGGCTCTAGGTTTGCCTCATAAAGATACAACTAGCTTTTATGAGGACTAAAAAATGACCTGAAATGTTTAGACTAGCAAGAGTAGTAGTGAGATCTCTTTTATACTGAATCATTTATTTATTAAAAAAAATACTAAGTACCTGCTAAGTATCAGGCACTATGCAGACACAGTGCTGAATCTGAGACATGATTTCTTCTCTCATGGAGTTCTGTCTGGTTGGTAAAAGTTGGAATCATTTGTGCTTAAGCCAATCCACCTGGTCTTATATGGACTGCATGGTGTCAGAAGGGTTTTTTTCATCTGGTTATTCTAAATGTCTGTCCTTGTCTGGGGGAATTATTTGGATTGCAGGCAACAGAACTTTGGAAAACAAGTACCTGGCCCAGTCGAGGTAGGTCACACTCTCCAAAACTCCCCTGAAGTGGGCTGACTGGCAATCCCCTCAAAGATCCTAACCGCTAGCACTTGTAAATGTGACCTTATTTGGAAAGTGAGTTTTTACAGAGATAATTAAGGATATCAAGATGATATTGTCCTGGATTTCTAGATAGTCCCTAAATCCCATGACAAGCATCCTTATAAGAAATAGAAGTGCAAAAGGAGACAATAAGGAGAAGCCACGTGAAGACACAGGTAGAGACTAGAGTCATGTAACTACAAGCCAAGGAATGAATGCCAAAGGTCTGATACCCACCAGAGGCTAGGAGAAAGGCATGGACTAGGTGACACAAAGATGAATGAACCTGGGTCTCATCCTTGATGATCTCATAGTCCAGAAGGAAAGAAGAACAAGTAAATGAATACATTGAACTACAATGGGAGCAGCGGGTCCTCTTAGAGCCATCTTCCAAAGTTACTCCATAAATAATCTTTGCTTCAGTCCAAACAAACGTCTCACAACTCTTGAACACACCTCATCGCCCAACTGCAGCTGAAATCTGTTCTCTACCTACTTATCCCTTCCCCCACATCAGATATTATCCTCTCTGAACAGTCTCGGATTTACCCTGAGCTCCAAAGAATTTGATTCCACCACTGCTCCCATTGTCCCCAGAGTCTGCAAATGGTAGGCACTCAACAATTACTTACAGAATCACTGAATGATGGAATAAATGATCTTCAAGCATGAACTCATATAAAGCAAAACTGGAACAAAGTGGTGTACAGAAGAGCGGCATGGTTACAACCGGGCCATTTTGTTAAATGCAAATGCAGGAAGCACCGAACAGTTAATGCTTTAAACATTAAACCAGAAAATAAAGAGGTTAGAGCCAGTTTTCCCATAGCTTCTGAGACTTTCAAAGTTGTGATATTGGTGGCAAGGCCAAGAGTGGTGCCTCTTCCATCCTGGGAGCCTCCCTGGGCACATTCCTTTCCCATCCTCTGTCAGAACCCACCAGTCCTGCCAGCCGGAGCAGAAATCGCTACTGCTAGATCTGAGCCCCATGCTGCTTTCATCTTTTTCCTGGAAAAGGATGAGATTCTCTTGTTTCATCAGTCATTTGCTCCCTGTCAACAGGCCTGCTGCTAGAAGCCTTGTGTGGCTCAGGTGGCTGTGGTGAGAAGTCCCAGTGGGGCAGAGGCCATTTGGAGTGAGCAGAAGGCCCCAAACCAGCAGGTGCTTTAGCAGCCCCAGAGGAAAGGAAACAACCTAGACGCCTTCCCCTAAGAGGTGGTTTTACCAGAAGAAGGATGAATAGGCCGGAAACCATCCCGCCAGCAAAACTCCCCATGTCAGCTCCAAGCTGGACAAAACAAATGCGCTTTATCTGCAAGTGAGATTGGCTTCCATGGGCTGATACATCATGTGCAGACAGAGTGACTCCCTCCCAAGGAGCTTCATCTTCTCCCTTCTCAAAGTGCCCTGCTTCCCTGGCGGCCTTCCTGCTGGTGACCAAACAAGTTCAAAAGGGCATGGGGATAAGGCAGTCGCTGCCTCTCTTCCTCCACCCATCCAGCCCGAATTTAGTCCTGAGGTCCAGCCTGGCTCTTAGGGGTAGGGGTTCTGCCTCTCTCTGGCATTGCTTGGCAGACCCTGATGGGCTAGGAATGGCTGGCTTCCAAGTGCCTCATTTCCCTCCACTCATCCCACCTAGATGGCTCAGAGGAGGTTGTAGTCCTGGTTTGCTTAGTGGTCAGATGACCTTTCATCTCCAGTGGGAGGATCTGGGGATCCCACAGATCAACTGCTCAGCCTTGGGGATTTAACCACATTGGTCATGGGTTTTACCCAGCATTGCTTGGGTTCCCACTACATAGTGGCAGGTTGACAAATAAATTAGGAGATGGTTAATTTTGAGCTAAAAACTCAAATTGATAAAGGAAAGGGACTTAAGATATTTTTAGTTTTCTGTCCATAATCCTAAGCACCTTCTTAGCCATTAATTCTAACTATGTCTATCCCCCATTTAGGGTACAGGAAAGGAGACAGTGAGGGCAGTGGAAAGGAAAGGATGAAAAAGAGACCAGCAGAAAACAGGGCACATAGAAAGGTGAGGGGAATGGAAAGGGTGAAGTCATTTGGACAGAAAGCCAGGCAGCAGAAGATACTGTTAAGAATAGGATCTCTGTCTGACAGAATGCACTTTTCCATTCTTTTCCCAGATCCTATTTCTTTCTATCTTGAACACTCCACTGGTTTTGAAACCAGCTTGGGAAACTATCCTTGGCAGTGAAGACTGCTTTCTTCACATTGGGGGAGGCCAACCTTGCAACTGCCTCATGAGCTGGTAAGCTTTATTCTTGAGCGTAAAGTCTTGTGCAAAACTCTTGATTCATAGGATTGTCATCAGGCATTTCTCTTTTGGGAGAGATAATGTGATGGAGTGGAAAAAATCCTGAACTCAACTCTACCCTTTCTAAAGATGTTTGTTTGTTTGTTTATATGAGAGAGAGGGTGAAAGAGAGAGAGAGAGCATACATGAGCAGGGGGAGGGGCAGAAGGAGAAGGGGAGAATCTCCAGTAGACTCCCACACTGATCCCAGAGACCAACTCAGGACTCGATCTTACCACCCTGAGACCATGACCTGAGCCAAAATCAAGGGTCAGACCTTAACCGACTGAGCCACCCAGGCGCCCAATAAACTTAACTCTACCTGTTTAACAAGCAGCGTGACATTGTGTAACTCACTTAATCTCTCTGGATCTCAGCTGCAAAATGGCACACCAGATTCTGAGGTCCTTTCCAGCTTTAAAATGGCACAATATCTGATCATAACTTTCACCTGCTTTAAACTCCACTTTAAACTAGCACTTTCCACTGCCCTCACTGAGCATCACATGACAGGTCCTCATCTGCCTCTCCAGCTGTGTCTTCCCCTCTCCTTTTCTTATGTTCAATGTTCAGACCATCCCGAGGTAATCACAGTCACTCTTGATTCTGTTCTTTGAACATACCATTCCCTCTGTAGGAATGCCTGCTCTCCTCCTTCTTCTCCTGAACTCCTATTTTTCCTTCCCATCTCTGCCTCTTCTGGGAAGTCTTCCCTGGCCATGCCCTGACTCAGCTGAATTAGGCCCCCCATGTATTTTTAAACCCTTTGTGTTTACCCACAGGTCATTTTCCAGAGGACATGGTAATTGCTCTTCCTGTTAAGTCGCCTTGTTAGACCTTAATCTCATTGAAACCCTTTGACAGCATGAGTTGTCTCTTATATTTTTATATCCAGTTCACATCTAGGCATAAAACATATATATAATATGTAAAAATATATAAAATATAATCTATAAAAATATTTTAAAAAGTAACACAATGAATTCACCAGTGAATCACTGAAGCTGCCCTTAGACCGTTGTCTATATCTTTCCGAATTTTTTCTTAGAAATATTCACAAGAAATGTTTTCTTTAGTAAGAGAACCAAGGCAATGGGAGTGCCAGAAAATGGGCAATAAAGCAAATGTATTTGGATCCTAAAGGCCTCTGGATTCTGTTAAAGAACTGTACACACTCTTGGACTAGAGATATGACGTGGCCTGTTTCAAGGACTTGGAATGCACAGGGCTGACCTCAGCAGGGCTACCCCCCAGGGAAAAACATGACAAAGTTAATTGAAGCTAAAATGTGGAGGGGCATTTAGAGAAGTGAGCAAGAGAAGTTATCAGGGTACATTTATGAATCATTTTTCTTATTTTCCAGTGACTCTGTTACTCACGCTCTCACTCATCCTCATTCTTAACTACAGAAGCATAGGACCGGATGCTCATCCAAATCATGGCCTTCCCACATTATCCAAGTAACAGTGAGAAACCAGGCTTTGGAGAAACCTGGGGGCGATTCCAAAAAATTGCGAGAGAGTCAAAAGGGCACATGAATGTCATTACTTACTGAGCAAATGGGAGGCAGAAATTTTGGAAACACATGCTCATTAAAGAAAAAGTGAAAAATGGAGAAACATAGCAGGAAGGGGAAAAAAATGACCCAAAGTCTACCTGCCCCTCCCTAAAGATAATTATCAAAGAGTTTGGTAGGTTTTATTAACTTCTTTTTTTCCATGCACATTTTACTCCCTTTGCTTTATTTTAAAATTGGTTTTCTTCATATTATATATGCATTTTTTTCAATTATTTTGACTTAAATTATAAAAGAATAATCTTACTTTATATGTACTTTCAATAAACCTTTTGGATTACTTTTTATTGGCTCAGTGTCTCTTTTTTTAAAGGTAATAAATAGACTTATAACCTATATAAAGATATATATATATATATATATATAAAGATATATATAGGAGACTGAGTAAAAAGTAAAGAAAAACTTGAATTGTGATCAAATAAAATTCATGGTAAATGTAATAAGGAGTGTGAACACTGTATATATATATATATATATATATATATATATATATATATATATATCCTTTTCTAGAGTCAAAGTAAGCATTTCCAGAGTTAAGTTGGGTAAGTAATGGACGGTACAGTGGGAGGAAAAAGAAAAATTTGTGGTTCCTGGCTTGTCTCTCCCCCAAAGAAGGGAGGAATCAACTGATGTTCTTTTTTTCTTTATTTTCAGGCCAAGTAGCTCCCAAGGATTCAAACTGCTGTTGATTTGCAATCATTGAGGGTGAGATGGTCAAAGAGGCCCTGGGCCAGTGGGTGGTACATTCTCTCCTGCTGTGGGCACCTAGAGGCAGAGTCACCTCAGACCTTCAGGAGCAGAGACATGACTCTCTCTTCTTTTCTGCCTGGAGCCATCTACTCTGTTCAGATGGATGGCATGAGTTCACAAGCACTCCTCTCTATTTAAGAGGCTGAAGGGCAAGAGGGAAGGAACTGCTGCTTGCTAAAGAGATTTCCCTCCCAGCTCCCTGAAATGCTATGAAGGAAAGCTTCATTCAGGTAATGACTCTGAAAGAATTAACAGGTGCACATTAGTTATTCATCAACATAACAACCAGACATGCATGGAAATATCAATAGTAGGGGATTTAATTAAACAGTAGGAAGGAACTGGAAACTTCTGATTAATACCTAACTTCATGTAAAATCCCTTTTATTGTTGGCTCCAGCTATGGACTAATGAAGCTATTAAAAGTGCTTTGGTTTGGTTTTGCTTTGGAAATGTAAAGTTTATTCCATATCCCTATTTAGTTCTATCTGAACTCTCTAAGGAAAAGTGAGGAAAAGGGAGCATTGTATGTAGCTAATTCCAGCACTTTTTAAAACAAAAGTGGCATCAACATGGATGGAACTGGAGGGGATTATGCTAAGTGAAATAAGTCAAGCAGAGAAAGACAATTATCATATGGTTTCATTCATATGTGGAACGTAAGGAATAGCATGCAGGACCATAGAAGAAGGGAGGAGAAACTGAAGAGGGAGAAATCAGAAAGGGAGATGAACCATGAGAGACTAGGGACTCCAGGAAATAAATTGAGGGTTTCAGAGGAGAGGGGGGAGGGAGGATGGGGTAACCAGGTGATGGGTATTGAGGAGGGCACATGTTGTGATGAGCACTGGGTACTATACACAACTAATGAATCACTGAACACTACATCAAAAGCTAATGATGTACTATACAGTGGCTAAGTGAACATAATTAAATAAACAAACAAATAAATGAATAAAACAAAGGTGGCAAGTGACTAAGTCTCCTGACAGGACACAGGGCTGGAGAAAATCCTGCTATTTTGTGTTAGAGAATTTTTAATATAGAGAAATAACTTCAAGAGAGGATAAGATTGGACTAAAAGTTCAAAAACATTTTTTTTCAGTATGTTCTTTAAAATGCCATAGTATAGAGATGTGGAGCTATACAAAAATAATATGAGCAATTAAGTTACAGGTGCTTGGGTGACTTCTAAGTATTTCAAGTACTGTTTTCAAGTATTTTCCTGAGAGGACAAAAGGGAGAGGGATTTTGAAGAGGGGTTGTGAAGAGGAATAAGGGAAAGACTGTGATGTAATTTGGGGTCAAGTGGCTTCTTGGGTGATGACTGGTCACATTTGCAACCCTAAATTCCTGTTATATCTTCAGTCCTCTGCTGAGTTCCAGAATGGTATTGCATTCAACTAACAGTTATTGAGTGCTTCCTATGTGTCCATAAGATATAAGACTGCCCTCTGAATGCCTGTATGTCCAAAGACGTTGTTCACTTCAGAGAGGGGGTTACAATAAACATGTATTATTTCCCTGCTCACCCCAGCCGCACCTCCCACTCTGTTCCTTCTCCAACACACGCCGTGCTCCCTGCCTCCCCATCTGGGAACCTCTCACGTTGTTCTGTTTCTTCTTCTCTCTTGCCTCCCACATTGTAGCCTGTCATGAAACCCTGCTAAGTCTGCATTCATGTGTGTTTGGCCTCTCATCTCTATCTCCTTGAACTCTGCCTTGGTAAAGAATGTGGCTATCTCTAATCCAGATTATTGCATCGCTTTCTAGCCACTGGCTCCAACCCCTCCTCATTCAGGCCCGGTTCCTTCAACATGACTGCTAGTTTGACTCATATTATTTTTTTGCTTGCATTTCTGTAGGCTGAATGCCTGCTCTCTCTCTCTGGAAAAGTACCATTTTCAAATGATTAGTCTTTGTTTTAAAGATTTATTTATTTGTTTGAGAGAAAGAGAGAGAGAGAGAGAGAGAGAGAGAGAGTGCACAGTGGGGAGGAGCAGAGAGAAAGAGAGAGAATCCTAAGCAGACCCCATGCTGAATGTGGAGCCCAACATAGGACTCAATCCCAAGACCCTGAGATCACAACCTGAGCTGAAAACCAAGAGTCAAATACTCAACTGACTATGCCATGCAGGTGCCCCCCACCCCAAATAATTAGTTTTTTACCTAACTTGCTCTGCCAGTTGATTGGAGCACTTTGAGGCAGAGCCATGAACTTCCCCCATTTGTATCCTTGGCACCAGCAGAGCAGGGAGTGAATGCTCAGTGATTGGGGAATAGAACTTATTGGGCAATGGGACAGGGAAGAGAACAGAGGTAGAATGTGAAGGGAGGGGGCCTCTTCCCTTCCCAGGTGGCAGAAGAACTCTTCAGGAATCATTTCCCAGCTTGTACCAGGGTTCCCCTGGTTCTGTCAGGCATGGCAGTGGGACTTAACCCCCCTGTGCACTAAATCTTTCCGCTAAGCAGCTAGCAAACAGAAGATGTAAACACTGGAGAGTATAATAGTTAGAATGACTACTGGATGGGCCTATGAGTGGGCTTATGGGCACCCATTAGTAGAAGCTGTAAAGGCAGCTTTTCATTAGGGTCAGTCTCTGATATCCTTTAAGTAACCATAATATCTGGAAGCATGCATGGGTTCTAATGACATAAAATTGCCTATGAAATGGTTTTTTTGTAGTACAATTTCTATGCTTCTGATGACTTCCATTATAAATGGAATGAAAGGACAACAAGGTACTTTAAGCGTTGATGGAAAAACTCTTGTGGAGAAAAAGTTGTTTTGCAAAATTCCTTGATGGTGGAACAATTTGATGCTGGAAGTGTTGCTCACAGAGTTAATCCAGAATGAGCCAAAAGTGAGATAGAGATAATTGTCCTACTTTTGCATAAGAAATGGATAGAGAGTATATGAGTTGTTGGCTGATGAGCTAGATTGAAAAGGGGAAGAGGTCAAAGGAACAAGAAAGAAATATACCTGAAGACAAAGAAGAAAGAGTTTGCTTGACAGACTGCTCAAAATCCTCCATGCAAGAATGATCCAAGAATGGTTCAGACTAGGTATTTGTACAATGCTGCTATAATCCATAGTGATATAATCCCATTCTATTGCCTGGAAACTTCAGCCAAGACCCCTCACATACAGCCTTTGGTGAGAATGCAATACTTTGGAGAATAAAAAAACCACAGCAGTGCTGAGTAGGGTAATACGAAACTTGAAAAACTAGTTTACAAGAAAGGTAAAAAGCTAGAAGAGCATTTAAAAATTCAACCAGTAAGTAGATTCTTGGAGATAGAGGCAACAGGTAGAAAATATGAGAGCTCAGTCATTTCCCATACTTCAATTGTCCTAGGGAGAAATACAGGTTTTAACCCACTCTACTGAGTACAGTGCTTGAGCCAATTTTAACTAAATCTTAAAAGATATGGTGAGAAGCTTGATATTTAATAGCCCCAAACTGGAAACAATCCAAATGGATTCAATGGGCAAATGGGAAAACAGACAGTGGTACACCCATACAATGGAATACTACTCATTGATAAAAGAAACAAAACATCAGTAGATTTAACAGCTTGGATGAACTTCATGGGCATTAGGCTGAGTGAGAAAAGCTGCTGTCAAAGGGTTATATACTGTATATTTCTATTTATATAACCTTTCAAGTAATAAAATTATAGTTAAGGAGAACAGATCAGTGGATGCCAGGGGTTAGGAGCTGGGGTTGGGGGGAGGGTGTGACTATTAAGTGGTAACAGGAGGGAATTTTCTTTTTTTTTTTTCAAGAATTTTTTTTTCAAGATTTTATTTATTTATTTGACAGGGAGACAGAGTAAGAGAGCACAAGTAGGGGGAACAGCAGGCAGAGGGAGAGGGAGAAGCAGGCTCCTGAAGGAACAGGGAGCCCAATGTGGGACCTGATCACAGGACCCCGGGATCATGACCTGAGCCAAAGGCAGATGCTTAACTGACTGAGCCACTCAGGTGCCACCAGGAGGGAGTTTCCTTATGGTGATGGAACAGTTCTGCATGCTGACTGTGGTGATGGCTACATGAATCTACACACATGATAGAATTCCATAGAACTATATGTGTGTGTGTGTGTGTGTGTGTGTGTGTGTGTGTGTGTATTGGTGATATCAGAGTAAGATCTGTACTTGAGTTACCAGTATTGTATCAACATTAATTTCCTGGCTTTTGTTTTACATTTTATTTTGAAAATAAGATATTTCAGTTGAGATAGCCACATGAAGCATACATAAAAACTCTACTATGTTTTGCAACTCCATGTGAATCTTAAACTCTTTCAAATAAAAATATAAATGGTCAATTCTCATTATTTGTAGCATTTATGTTTAAATTTCCCATAACACTTGCTTAGTGAATACAGAACCATGGCTCCCAGGGGAAATAGAAGATTTTGTTCCTACAAGCCCCTGTTCACAACATTTTTAACGACCAATCAATACATAAGCTTGTTTTGTGTGTGTGTCTGTTTAAGGACATCTTACTTATTGTTGATTCATTAACATTGAACTCCCAGCCAACAGGACTATAATTCATTCTTGAATGAATCTTATCCAACACACATATTTCTCTGTAAGGTTCATCACAACCTACTGACATTCAGGAACATTAGACAGGACACCAACAATGTGCTTGGGCCACTTTAAACAGTGAAATGGCCATTTTAAACAGTGAAATTACCAACAAAAAGCACAAAAATTCAAAATATGTGGTGCTAAATTGACCACAAAAAGGACACTTGTTTACGGTGTGACGATATGAGAATGGAAACAAGAAGGCAGAATATTGCCTTGTCTAATCTCAGTTGGGAAAGTGTGTGTTGAGTGACTCAAATTTTTTGCCAGTCTGCTCATGTCCACAAATGACTATGAAAAAGCCACAAGTATTGAATCTGGGCTTATGAATAAATTTTAGTCAGTAGGTAAATTAGGAAATATAGATTCTGTGAACAAGGAGGATTGGTGTATGTCTATATGTGTGTCTCTCTCAACATGTATAGGCACACACATGCATATACAGAGGCACGTGCATGCACACACACATTTATATATATATACACTCATATATATTTATTTTTAATATGACTTCTGACTGCAGAAGAAGCTGGAGCCCAAATTAATGTAATGATATGTATTGAATGATAAAATTGTAAATGTCATCTCAATAGGAAAAACAATCTCTGTCAAGCTGAGTTGAGAGTTGCTCATTTTCTTTGTAGTTTAGGGATTTGCAGCTTTTTCTGACCTCTGGGATTTTTTTGGCTTCTAAACTCTAACAGCTGTGCTTAGGGCTGGTCTTTATCACCATTATTCAGAAGACCAGGTTGGTTTTCCATCCCCCAGCCTCCCCTTTTTATGCTCCTCTCTTGCCCCAACCCATAGTTAAACATTTGAACGTAGGTGACTAAACTCCCACTTCCCCTTCTAATGACTCTCATTATTTCTTTCAAAAGCAGCTAATGACAGGGGTAAATGATACAAGTTCATGAGAGCCCCCTCTTAGGGACCAATTTCCTAATTGACTTGGACAAAGGAAACCAAGGTCAAGTAGGATATCATTTTAGGCACTGAGCCACTGGATGGAGAATATATATGTGTGGATATAGATATGCACACACAACATTCTTCACCTACTTCTTAGTATCTAGAGGATGAGGATCATGAAAAAGCATTGTAGGTACTCTTGAAGCCATACTTCTGAACTTCCTTAATCTATTTAGAAATCCCACCCTAATAATATTAGATTTGGGTACTCTGTTAATAAGTCTAAGAAGATATGTAATTCTCTGAAAAGAAGTGGCTCTTCTCCTCCTCAGTGGAACTGTGTGCCTTTGCCTTTAACTGTTAAAAAAAGGTGAGCTTTTAAAGTTTCCAGGAGGAATCCCATTTCTCACTATTATTAGGAATTACCAGAGCTCTTTCCTGCCCTTACTGGGAATGGTCTTTTAGTGATGGTAAGCCTGAAGCTCTTTTTGACTATCTGGAATGGCCCTTCTCGTACTTGCTATCTATTACTATTACACTCTCCATTACGATTAAATTGCTTTTCTTCACTTTGGTTTCTCTTTAATCCCTTGTAGGCTTATGCTAGTTCTGGAACTCTTATACAGAGTCTCTGGTTAGTGTATTTCTGAGAAGTTAGATAAGGCCAAGCTTTAGTTAAGCTCCACATAGCCGACTGACATAGAGCTGTTTTTGGCTAAAGGCCCTCTTATTTTCCAAGTGCTCAAATGGAATCATTTAAATAAAAAATGTATGAACATCTTTCCTCTGAACTAAATGGTACTCTTTTTCTTGGCTTAATTTCCTCTAGACATAAAAATTAAGACTCTTTCACCAGTACCAGCGATCAGCAATGCTGTACATGTTGCCAGACTCACAGATTAGATAAGCATTTTGGTTTCCAGTAGTGTTTTCATGGAATTATCTCTATTCAGGTCAAATTCTATTTTGAGAACTCCAGCTGATTCAACAGCCCACAATTTGTACTTTTGGTCTCAAAGTAAATACTTGATTTAACTCAAGCCGAGAGAACTGTACTTGTATTTGAGCCCTGACCCATGTAATTTTAATATCCATTAGCCTGTACTATGGGATGTAATTGGATGGATCAGATGCTTCGTAGGTTCATGCAAACAGTGGGGAAAGCATTCAGGCCATTTCCCTTCCAAAGCAAACAGGGTGAGTCTATTGGTCTAAGCAGGAATTGCCAATTAGGCCTTGTTCCTCCCTCCACCACTTCCTTCCGCTTTGTGTTGTGGGCCCTAAGTGCAGAGAGATGAAGTGAAAGGATTTTTTTAATAAGTATACAACTGCTTTAGCAGATTCAGATTCAGATATAAATTTGTAGTCAAGATATATTCAACAACAATGCAGGAACCAGTGTTGTCAAGCTGTAGGGCTTTACAGCTTGACATAAACATGGGTCCCACGAGGTCCTCCTATGGTCATTTCTCTTGAGACACAGGGGAGAGGGTGGGACAGAGAGATAGAGTCCAGGTGGGAACTGGATCATTACCAGGGACTACCTCTAGATTAGTTAGCAATCTATGAAAAGTTGATTTTTAAGCAGGTAGGAGTATTCACGCAAGGGAGAATGACACATCTGAAGTCCAGAAATAAAACCACATCAAACCCTGAGGAGGCAGTCATCAGAAGCAACAATAGGGACTCAAGCACAGATACCCTGGCAACATTGCTGCTCTTTGCCCAAGATGAAACCATCAAGCATGTCTGCATGTCTGCTCTGACCTAAGGGTGCCTAAATAGAGTAGGCAGTAATTCTGGAGTCAGTGCTTGAAAGTGACCATTAACGATATAATCTATCTATTTATCTATCTATCACAGCTACATGTTCCTACTTTCCCTTTTCCCCTGAGGGGGATAAAATGTAAAAACCTCTCTTTGATGGAGCAGTGCTGAACCTATCTGCTCTTGATGGGCTTAATAAAAATGGTGATAATGCTTTCTTTTACAGCACATGTATACTCTCAACACTTTGGGCATTCAGTTTTGTGAGAACAACTTTATGACACCATAAGTTGGGAACTGACCACTATCTGCATGGGTGGAAGGAAGCCCATTTTCTTGATTACTTTAGGCTTAGACATCTTGTTTTATACATCTTGTCATATGGAACTAACTGCACTACCCATTTCAAAAAGACATCTCCTAAAGCCATCTGGGATTTTGAGCCTTCTATTACTGCATTATGAAACTATTAAGGCAAGATGTGTGCTTTATTCACTTCTTAGTTCTCTACAGTTCTTAACATTGTGATCTGAGTGGCATCAGTATTTAAAGACATTTGTCAGTGACCAAATGAATGAATGATTAAACCCGTAACTTGTGGAAGTTCAAGTTATACCCATGTAACCTTTGACTATGGCAATACTGATGTTTGGCTGGGATACTTGTAGGCCACCAATCACTAGGGTTGATTTGATTACTACTATTACTACTACTACTAATCATAACTGACTTTTATTTAATGCTTGCCATGTGCCAGGTACATGAGGAAATAGGCTTGGAGGGGTTCGGTACATTGATATGTTGGGGAGTAGGAAAGGGGATCCTGGATTTGAACCTAGTAGTGAGGCTCAGAAGACCACCCTCTTTCTTAATGCAACCTTCATCATGAAAAGTGTTCTTAACTACTTAGGATCAATGAATGGGGTTTTGTAGACCCAACCTGAGGCACTTGCTTGCAGCTCAGTTTCTTAATGGATGCCTTTAATATGACGCAAGAGACTAAGTAGGAAAAACTAATGCCCAACTGAGCTCCCCTACATTTTTAAAAAAGATTTATCTACTCTAGAGAGAGAGAACATGAGCACACGAGTAGGGGGAGGAACAGAGGGAGAGGAAGAGAATCTCAAGCAGACTCCCCACTGAGCACATGGAGCTCTCTGCAGGGATTGATCTCACAACCCCAAGATCATGACCTGAGCCGAAACCAAGTCAGATGTTCAACTGACTGAGAAACTGAGGTGCCCCTCCCCTACATTTCCTTTTTTTAGATGGTATTAAATGGAAGTGAAGTTGGGCCAAAAGCAAAGTTTTAATTTCCATTAATTGTCTCTACTTGGTTAGCATAAGTCAGTGATCTGGAATTGGTGCTGACTCAGTTTATCAGTCCCTAAAATTTAGGGTGTGACCATGGAGCGCAAAGTCTGGGACTAAGCGATAGCAGAGACTCCAAAAGGAAGAGAAGATACAAATGAATGCTCCTACATACTTTTTAATAATTCTGTATAAGAGAATTTAAGAGGAAAAGGAAAAGAATAGGGACATAAAAGAATCACCACAGAGAGGACAGCATATTTGTATAGTTTATTCTGAGCAACCAAGGACACCATTATATTTAGGAGTATTCAGGTAGTATGGTGTAGAGAGTACCCTACATATAACCCTCTGTACTGGAGGGTGCTTGTTTGCAGGGTGGGCAGCTAGAAATTCTTCCAGCAGAGGTTGCCTGTGCTGGGCTGCATCTCCCTCTGTAGTAGAGTTCCTTCCGGACCTCTGAAGCTAAACTAGTTCAAGGTCATGTCTCTAAACTGCTTTCCCTCAAAAGGAATTCAAGGGCAGGAAAGTTTATGACAGCAGAGGCCTCATGCCCATCATACTCAGGAAAAAAACCAAGTCACCATTAGTGCCAAGTACTAATGGCGATCTGAGGGAAGATATGGTTTCAGTTTCTTCAGAGGTGGTTGGACTCTTGTCAGTCACCCAGAATCCATGACCTGCCAACTCCTTTGTGGGAAGTCTCCCCTAAGAGAGCACTCTGTAATGACCATATATGGGGTGTGATTTGGTTCATCTATGGGCACTCTCTTTTCTCTCAGAGAGTAACCTTTGAGATGTTGCTAACTCTCTGCAAAGTTTAGACATTTTCAGTGGAGCCAGACCCAGCCACCAAATCATATTTGAGGTATGTTTTTAACCAACATTTTAACCAACATTCCAAAATTCTTGTTTTTCAGTTTTCTGTGAGACCAAGTTTCTTGCACTCTGGACCAGCCCTGAGGTGGACTCTACATGGTGACATGGCCTCCACTGGCTCTTGTGAGCCATACTGGCTGCTCCACTACTTGCTACTAGGGGATTCTTTAGTTCTGAAGCACCTGCCTCTATGGGATGTGCCTACATGCCTGCAGTTGCTCAGCTGGAGAATTGCCTCTAGCAGATTCAGGAACTGGAGCTGGGGTTGTTGCTTCTGAAGAGTGTGTCCCTGGCAGCTTGCTTTCTTCCAGTACCTCTGCCATGTGCCTCTCAAGACATGGTCCTTCTTCTGCCTTTTTTTAAAAAACTAATTTTTAAGTGGAAAATTTCAAACATATACAAAAGCAGACAGATTAGTAGAATGAATCCCTTACCTATCCATTACATAGTTTCAACAATAATCATCTCATGCATGATTTTGTTTTCCTTGACTTTCGAATATTTCAGGCCTTGAGGAGGCTTCCTAGCTGTTGCATCTTTCTCTGCAGCACTGGGATACATCTTATTATTTCCCCTCTTTGTGTTTTTCCCCTCTTCCCCTGACAAAGGTCATTTGAGCTTCTAACAATTGAACATTGTCTTCTTTAATACATGTAGGGTTAGAGCTGTTGGCTGGGAGAAAACACTTCTCTTCCCCTCTACTTTTTTCTTTGCTTTTAATCCCACAGTTTTTTTTCCTGGTATATTCCTTTACATTTTGTTAGATGGATCCCCCATAGTAAAAGCTATGGCATGAATCAATTGCAGGCCTTGGGAGAGCATCCATTATTTTAAAAATCTTCCATTACATTCAACAAGTATCTTTTAAGCATCTACCAAATACCAGTCATTTTCTTTGTCCTGAGTCATTAGTGGACCAAAACAGCAATTATCCCTGCCCTCAAAGAGCATATATTGTATTGGAGGGAGATAAATAAGAAACACACATTGGTAAAATGTATGTATCTCAGATGATAAAAAGGGCCATGAAGAAAAATAAAAGCAAAGAGACATACAGGAAGTGCCTCTGGTTGGGGTGGGGTTGCTGTAGTTTAAAATAGGGGGGTAGGGAAGCCTGGCTGAGAAGGGGTCACCTGAGCAGGCGTGTTGAGGGGAGGTAAAGGATGAGCTATGCACGTATCTGGGGAACATTGTTCCAGACAGAGGGCACAGCAAAAGAGAAAGTTCAGCAACAAGAAGTTCAGCAACAGGAATACAATGAGACTGTGGGAGAGCGGTAGGTGTGCAAGGAGAGAAGAGACGAAGAGACGAGGCAGAGAGGTAAGGTGATGGGACAGTTTAAGGTGGGGGTATAGGCTGATCTGAGGGATTGGCATTTTCTTCTAAGTGAACTGAAAGCTTTAGGAGGGCTCTGAGCAGAGGAGTGACAGGAGATACTCTCCTAACCATTAGACAAACAGTGAACGCAGGCCTGGTTTTGATCTATCGCTCTTCTGCCTGCTACCTTTTCCTATGGCTTATCTCCTAGATAAGTGCCTTTCCTACGGCATGTTTCTTTCTTTCTTTTTTTAAAATGTTTAATTTATTTATTTGACAGAGAGAGATCACAAACAGGCAGAGGCAGGCAGAGAGAGAGAGGAGGAAGCAGGCTCTCCGCTGGGCAGAGAGCCCGATGCGGGACTCGATCACAGAACCCTGAGATCATGACCTGAGCCTAACGCAGAGGCTTCAACCCACTGAGCCACCCAGGTGCCCTAGGGCATGTTTCTTTAGAGTCTAGGCAATATCTTTATCTCTACCTACAGTGGTATTATACCCTGATACTCAAAGATCATGCTTGGAGGATTCTTTTCTGATGTCCCTAGCCTTTCATTCTCAAATCTGCTCAGGTTTTCTGAAGCCACTTACTACAGCTCTCCTGGCCTTCCCAGCTGCTTTCTCTATGAACTTGTTGCTTATGGCTCAGACTGTCTAAGTTACCTGAATTTTGCCCAATCATTTTCAATTCATCTGGGCAAATCATTTTAGGTTCTGCCTCTGATATATTGCATCTCTTCTTCTGTAAGGCTTCTTTGGGTTCCAGTAACTATTTCTCAAGCAGCTATAATTAAGCCATTTCTCCTTTTACTAGTGCCCCATTTCAGAACAGTTTGATCTGAGGATTACTTTTCCTCTTTGCATCTGTTCTGGGCTTTGGGATCTCATTTTTATGTTTCATATTCATCTAGACTATGTTCTAAGACCTCACCTTTTTCCTGAAGAGGCAGCTCTCCTTCTCCAGTGAAATCAGCAGGCCTTCCTTGGTTTGCTTTCATTCTTAGAGGCCAGCATTACCCACAAAGGCTAAAACCTGAATTATGGGGCCTCCAGGCAGCCTTCTGGAATTTATCTAATTTTCAGAACTAGCTCTGAAATGCTAAATAATTATTATCATGGATCAGCAAATTACAGAAACCTGAACTTTTCACTCTAGAACAAGGTTACTCATTTTCACCTCATTTGAATAATAAAATTAACAGAACTGGGACCCCTGAGGTTTAGCACAAATCTATGTAGGCATTTCTCTCCTGAGTGCATAGAGTTTGAAATTTAAGGAGGCTGGTGGGAGAAGAGAGGAAGAAGGTTTCCCTTAGAAATAATCTCTGTTAAGAACAAGGAAGCAATATCTTACTGTTCTGAGCTGCCAAAACTCATTTTTATAGAATCAAATCCATGAAGAATTGGCTACAGCCCATGTAATATTGTGAGTGTTAGAATTTGTACTTGGTCCCTCTAGTTACTTGATTTGTGTGAAAAAAATGCCTTTTGCCAGCCCACTCCCCATTGGCTACTCAGAATATTACTACTCCACTTAGGAATTATACTCTAAAAAGAGATTTCAATTAAGGCCATTTTCAAATGGTAGAATTTGAGGATGTGGTAGGCCATGTAATCTCCTGGTATCCTTCCCACCCCTGCCACTCCATTCTGACTCTTTTGTAGCGACAAATGACCCATTTTGAAAAGCCCCGCGTGAGACTTCCTACCTCTGAAGTTCACCAGGCACAAATATCACACCTAAACACTTTGGGTCCCTTTTAGCTTGACCGCTGGCAGTCTTGCCAAGGTCCTTAACTGGAGAGATTTTCAGCACATTTTCCTGAAGTAATTTCACTTGGGGCACCCAACAGTTAATTTCCAGAGATTCATGGTTCATACATCCTTAGTAGTGGGTAGCCTAAGTTTGTGAGTTTTGACAAACTGATTACAAATATATTTGGACAGGCTGCATGTGCATTTCTTGCTGCAGGCTTCTCATTCATTCATTCATACATTTATTGAACAACTATTCTATTTCAGGTACTAGTTTCAGTGCTCACTGTGATCAACAAGAGCCTAAAAAATGTCACAACCTTGACAGTCAAAAAAATCAATACCTCCCAATCCCATGATTAGGGTCACTTCACCCTTTGGATCTCCACTACGGCACTTTGCCCTAGAGGTGGGCTTTAGTTGGCAGTCTGGCTGAGCATCTCAATCTTGCACTCATATCCAACTATATTTGTAGTTCTGCATCAATGAAGCATCTGGAAAGGTAAGTACTGCTGAGAACATCTGTATAATATAAACTTTACGTAGGCCTAAATTTGCACTGTTATACACATGGGCTATGTTAGGTGATTAATGGCCCTTTCTGGAATGGGAATTGAATCATAGAAACATGCAATTTTAGAGTTAGAATGGATTTTAGATATTGTGCAATCCAACCCCTGGTATGACCCAAGAACTATAAAACCACCTACTCTTCAGTCACTGATGTGACCATTCAATAAGTATTTATTCATTAGCTGTTATGCTATTATATGATAGGCACTAGAGATACAGTAGTAAAGAGGCTAGATTTGACTCATCATGGAGCTCATAGATGAGGAAGGGAAATAAACATTAAACAGTTATTTACACAATGATGTCATTACATGAAAATATAAATCACTAAAGGAGCACCTAATAGGGAAAACACTCCCCTTGTCTGGGGAATCAAGAAGGCTTTTCTAAGGAAATGAGGATGTGAGAAATAGTGATATAGGCAGAGGGGACTGTGTGCTCCAGGGCTAGACAGTGTATGTCACATCAGAAACTCTGGAAGGAATCCAGTGTGGGTAGAGAATACTGGATAGAGGGGAAGAGCAATTCAGCATGAAGTTAGAAGTGTAGGCCAGGGGCTGATTATACATAGTCTTATAGGTCAAGTTAAACACTTTAAATTTCATTCTAATTACAATGTGAATTCACTTGAAAGAGTATATCAGGTAAATTATTTGATTTCACTTATCAATTACATTTGCATTTATATTTAACTTCACTTACACATACTGTTCTCAGAGAAAGTTTGATACATAGAGAACAAAGACTGAATCTTGGCCTTTGAGCTCCTACCTTGATTTTTTAACTTGTAGTAAAAACTACATAACACAAAATTTGCCATCACAACCATTTTTAACTAGGTTGATTTTTATAAATATATAGCAGAGACAAGGGTCATAAAAGCCACCATTTCTAACTCAAGGGCCACAGATTTGAGAAAATAAAATTCTTTTGACTATGAAGAAAGGGAACACAAAGTTTACCCATTAACAATAGTTGGAAAGAATAGACCCAATAATGTAAGAGTTGATTTCAACAAAAAGAAATAATATTGTGTTCAACTACCTAGAAGATAGAAAAAGTTGGGGGAGGAAGCAACTAGAGCTTAAAAATAGTGGGTCTTTGAAAAGTGCTCAGAATTTTGACCCCTCCTCCATGGAAGGATTCTTGAAAAGAAGGGCAATGAGTATCTCCATGTACATGTTGGGGGGATCCTACAACTGACAGCATCCTTGATATCTTCTTAAGAAGAACACAGGAGGGCGCCTGGGTGGCTCAGTGGGTTAAAGCCTCTGATTTCGGCTCAGGTCATGATCTCAGGATCCTGGGATCGAGGCCCGCATCGGGCTCCCTGCTTTCCCCTCTCTCTCTGCCTGCCTCTCTGCCTCCTTGTGATCTCTCTCCCTCTGTGAAATAAATAAATAAAATCTTAAAAAAAAAAAAAAAGAACACAGGACACCAGGTACCTGTTCAAAGAGCCCTACCCTTAATCAGTGGGTGATATCAGCCATGTCCTTCTGTGTGAAAATCACCCCAAAACATAGTGGCTTAAAACAAGAACTACTATTTCATAATCAATCATGTTTTTTGTGAGTCAGGAACTCAGGAAGGGCTCAGCTGGGCATTTCTGGTAACAGTGCTAGTGGAACATCAGCTATCACTCCTGTATTCTGGATACCAAGAAGAGTGAAGAGGAGATGGGTGAAAGAGGTACACTTTCTAGCTGCAACATTTCCCTTTGATGATTATCTTTTTTGCAGGAAAGTCTTCCTGGAAGTCCCATATATCATTTCAACTTGCATCTCCCTAACCAGAATTTACCCATAGAGCCATACCTAGCTCCAGGAGCCTGGGAATCATGGCCCTTTTGTAGAGCCTCAAATAAAACCAGCATTATTTTGAAGATGATGAGCATCTAAAAGATGAAGGGTAAAACAAATTGTTGGGTGCCTGGGTGGCTCAGTGGGTTAAAGCCTCTGCCTTCGGCTCAGGTCATGATCTCAGGGTCCTGGGATTGAGGCCCACATCGGGCTCTCTGCTAGGCAGAGAACCTGCTTCCTCCTCTCTCTGCCTGCCTCTCTGCCTACTTGTGATCTCTCTCTCTCTCTGTAAAATAAATAAATAAAATCTTTAAAAAAATTTGTGGTAGGCAATTAGAAGTCTCTGCTGCATTACATAAAGCAGACAGAGTTTTAAACCATAAGAAACTCAGTTGCCTGGAAAGACTGGTCAATTGCTGGAATCCAAGTGAGAGGTGATGATGACCAGGATGGAAGCCATACAGATATAGAGAGATGAGCAGATTCAGGTGATGTTAAAGAAGTAGAGTCAGCCAGGCTTGGTGATGGTCTGGGGAAGAGAATGTGTTAAAGATGACCTCCAGAATTTAGACTAGAATAATTAGGCAAGGTGTACAGAGGGAGATAGTAGTACCATTTACTGAAATACAAATCACTAGGAGAGGACCTTGTTTGAAAAAAAAAAAAGATAAATTCCATGTGAATTCTGTAAAATTAGAAGTCTTTTTGAGGCATCCAAGAGAAATGTGAAGCAGGCAGTTGGGTATTACTGTCCAAAGCCCAGAGTGGTCTGAGTTGGAAGTACATATTTGGGTATCAGTATATAAACAGTGATTGAAGCCATGGTTGTGGATGAAATAACTTAGGAGTAGCAAACTAAGTGTGTAGATTTTAAAACTCTGAAGAGGAGGCTGAGTCAGCAAAGGAAACTGAAAAAAAAAACTGTTTAGAATGTTAGGTGGAAAATAAGGGAAGTAAAATGGCTTGTAAGCCAAGAAAGAAAATGTTTCAGGAATGAGGAGAAGGAAGACTAAAATATTTGCCTGGATCTTGTGATGTGGAGGTCACTATGACCTTGGAAAGAGCTGTCTCAGGGGCTTAGGAGACAGACCTAGACCAGGGTAGAATGAAGAATGAGGATGACAAGAAGAATCAGAGACCATGGGAGGAGTCTGATCTTGAGAAGTTTGTCTATAATGGGAAGGAGAGAACATGGCAGTGGTTTGGGGAGCAGGGTGGAGGCCTTTTATTCTAACAACATAGCAGTGGTTTGGGAGCAGGGTGGAGGCCTTTTATTCTAACAACATAAATTCATCAGGAACCAGAATCAGGAAATTGCTATTGTCTTATGCTTTCTTGTCACCTTGTCTGTAATTTATTTTTTTATGATTTTTTTATTGTGTTATGTTAGTCACCATAAAATACATCAATAGTTTTTGATGCAGTGTTCCAAGATTCATTATGTACAACACCCAATGCTCCATGCAATACGTGCCCTCCTTAATACCCACCACCAGGCTCACCCCCCATCCCCTCGCCTCTAAAACCCTCAGATTGTTTCTCGGAATCCAGTCTCTCATGGTTCCTCTCCGGCTCTGATTTGCCCCAATTCACTTTTCCTTTCCTTCTCCTAATGTCCTCCCTGTTATTCCTTATGTTCCACAAGTAAGTGAAACCATATGATAATTGACTTTCTCTGCTTGACTTATTTCATTCAGCATAATCTCCTCCAGTCCCATCCATGTTGATGCAAAGGTTGGGTATTCATCCTTTCTGGTGGCTGAGTAATATTCCATTGTATATATGGACCACATCTTCTTTATCCATTCATCTGTTGAAGGGCATCTCGGCTCTTTCCACAGTTTGGCTATTGTAGACATTGCTGTTATGAACACTGGGGTACATATGGCCCTTCATTTCACTACATCTGTATCTTTGGGGTAAATACCCAGTAGTGCAATTGCCGGGTCATAGGGCACCTCTATTTTTAATTTTCCGAGGAATCTCCACACTATTTTCCAAAGTGGCTGCATCAATTTGTATTCCCACCAATAGTGTAAGAGGGTTCCCCTTTCTCCACATCCTCTCCAACATTTGTTATTTCTTGCCTTGTTAATCTTTGCCATTCTAATTGGTGTAAGGTGGTATCTCAATGTGGTTTTGATTTGAATTTCTCTGATGGCCAATGATGATGAACATTTTTTCATGTGTCTGCTAGCCATTTGTATGTCTTCATTAAAGAAATGTCTGTTCATGTCTTCTGCCCATTCTTTGACATGATTTTCTGTTTTTTGGGTGTTGAGTTTGAGAAGTTCTTTATAGATCTTGGATATCAGCCCTCTGTTTGTAGTGTCATTTGCGAATATCTTCTCCCATTCCGTGGGTTGCCTCTTTGTTTTGTTGACTGTTTCCTTTGCTGTGGAGAAGCTTTTTATATTGATGAAATCCCAAAAATTCATTTTCACTTTCGTTTCCTTTGTCTTTGGAGATGTGTCTTGAAAGAAGTTGCTATGGCTGATGTCAAAGAGGTTACTGCCTATGTTCTCCTCCAGGATTTTAATGGATTCCTGTCTCACGTTGAGATCTTTCATCCATTTTGAGTTTATCTTCATGTATGGTGTAAGAGAATGGTCAAGTTTCATTCTTCTATACATAGCTGTCCAATTTTCCCAGCACCATTTATTGAAGAGACTGTCTTTTTTCCACTGGATATTTTTTCCTGCTTTGCCGAAGATTATTTGACCATAGAGTGGAGGGTCCATACAATTACTTAAGCAATGTGATATTTATGATTTGATTTTGATATTTTAGGGGTTGTCAGTATTCTGATCAGGAATACACTATCTAGAACTGTTTAATTAGCACATTAAAGCTTCTGATCAGAAGCCCAGATATCAGAGATGGCTTTATGCTAACAGAATAAATATAACAAGTGGCTTTTCATCAGTGAAACTGGGAAGTTCAAGATACATGGATAGGCTAGAAATATTATAAAGGCATCCCTACCCTTACATAGACAAAGCATAAAAATCTCAATGGCCTGTGCCCTTCAGAACTGCATCTGAATTGTAATTCTAAAATGGTTCCATGTTCAGCTATTGATGAAAGATTCTGGACTACTGAATCAAGCTACAGTGTTGGCTAAACCCTGTGTCTAGAATAGTGCAGTGTTTGCCTCAATGAAACCATTTCGTTATTTTTTTCAATTTTAATTTTTTTATTATGTTCAGTTAGCCAACACATCATCAGTTTTTGTTGTAGTGTTCAATGATTCATTAGGTGCATATAACACCCAGTGTGCATCGCAACACGTGCCCTCCTTAATTCAATGAGCCCATTCTGAAAAGTACTATGAGAACACCTAAAATAACAAAGACCTGTGGCTTCATTAGGTGTCAAGCTATAGAATAGGTTGTATGATTGTTTTATACCTGCTATAATAAGCATCTGAAGATGGGGAAGAATTCAATACCCAACTTCACTATAACTCATCAGGTTGTAGAGGATCTTATCTGTAGATTTTGTCTGCCTATGAATACGACAGGCTACTAATGACTCCCCCAAATTTCTTCATAATTGTGAATGACCAAATTAGCATGGGTCATTCAAAATCCTTGGAAGCAGGTGATAGAATTCCCAGATAGTTCTAAGGGGAATTTGAAAATAGTCAGAAATTATGAAGAGCTTGAGAAGAACACAAAACTCCTATTGAATCCCTGACGCCTAAGCAATCCTGGGCAGAGTTGGAGAGACATTGATAACTTGATAATATACTTAGTGTTGGGCACTCAATAGATGTTAGTCAATTCATTAGTTAGGTTCCTGGCAGGAGATAGATGGGCTACTAAAACTGGGTAATTTGAGAGTTTAAAAAAGAAATGCTTTGAATGTTATTTAAATGTTATGGAATGGTTTGAAGAATCAAAGAAAGATGCTGAAGAAGCAGAATGAAGCCATTCTAAGTCATACCCATTGTTATGGTTTGGATGTTTGCGTTTCCCACAAATTCATATGTTGAAATCCCTAATGCAATTGTATTACGAAATGGGGTCTTTGGGAAGGTGAGTGGGATGAGTTCATGAGTATGGAGCACTCATGAATGGGATTATTGCCCTTATAAGAGTCATGAGAGAGCTTTCTTCCCCTCTCTGCTGTGCGCTATGTGAGAATACAATGAAAAGTTGGCCACTGCAACCTGGAAGAGGACCCTCACCAGAACCCAGCCATGTCTATACATTGATCTCAGCTTCCTAGCCTCCAGGACTGTGAGAAATAGATATCTATTGTTTATAAGCCATCCAGTCTATGGTATACTTTTTTTAAAAAGATTTATTTATTTATTTGACAGAGAGAGAGAGAGAGAGAGAGAGAGATCACAAGTAAGCAGAGAGGCAGGCAGAGGGAGAGGGGAAGCAGGCTCCCTGCTGAGCAGAGAGCCAGATGCGGGGCTCTATCCCAGGACCCTGAGATCATGACCTGAGCCGAAGGCAGAGGCTTAACCCACTGAGCCACCCAGGTGCCCCATAGTATACTTTTTTTTATAGCAGCCTGGACCAAGACCCCTATCTTGTGACCTTCAGCTCAAGATACATACTCAAGGCTGACTAGTTCAATTGGCCTAGTTTGGGTCATAGGTCATTGGCTCACCCTTTTACCAGGCAAAATAGGTGACTTTTACTATAATAAAATATATATAACATAAAATTTATCATTTCAACCATTTTAAGTATATAATTCAGGCCACTAGGTATATACACAGTGTTGTATAACAACCATCACTATTCCAGAATTTTTCATTACCTTGAACAGAAACCCTGTATCCATTAAATTCCTTGCTCTTCCCAGCCCTTGGTAAACTCTATTTTAGTTTCTGTGTCTATGTATTTTCTTATTCTAGGTACCTCATATAAGAGGAATCATACAATATTGCTCCTTATGTGTCTGGCTTATTTCATTTAGTATAATGTCTTCAGGGTTCATCCATGTTGTAGCATATGTCAGAATTTCATTCTTTTTTAAGGCTGAATGATATTCTAGAGTGGGTATTGGCTGGTGGTTCTATGAGATGGCATACAAAGGGGGCTGCCAGGTATTTGAGGTCTGGTAAAGGAATGGTCAAGAAAGTTGCACATAACAGATCTTCCAATAATCTTATCTCTCTGAACCTTCATATTCCTTCCTCCACAATATACAGGAAGTTCTGGCATTTCATTCTCACTGGCAATTAACCTAGCAGACTCTTAACACCACTGCCAGGTGCCTGAGCCAACTCATTAAGTCCAAACATTGGGTGGATACATGTGTGCCAATAAAGTCTGCCCAGTCAAGCCTTATATTTCTCCATCCTCTTTCAAATACCTTTAGAATTTGCTCCCATGTGCTCCTCAGACTCCTGTAGATACAAATTGGTAAGGTCTTGTACGTCTCTTGGTATAGAGCACAGAACAAGCTTTGTGTTTTCCATTGGACTTTCTTGGTCTCTCTCAATATAGGCTTGGAGGCCTCACTGAGAGGTAGTGGGCATGGACTTCTAAGAGGAGTGGGATCATGGTGAAGCTCCTGCCCAGGTGCACGCACTGAAATGCTTTAAGCATGAGGAGAATGCTTGGGAGTAAGAGAGGCTGCCTCCACAGGGTGGGAAGGTTAATTGGGTTTGTTGTTCTAGGCCTTGTTCATGTCTGCCCAAATGTCCTTATTCCATATGCCGGGGTCCCACACTTTCCCACAGTGACCCTGCCATAGTTCAGAAGACTTGATAGGGCTGAGTGTCTATATCTTGCTGCAACTCAGCCACTGTTACTACCAAGCACTACACCTGATACTCAGTTGTATCTATTCTGTGACTGCAAGAGATAAGACTCCTTCAAAGCCATCCTTGATGGTTTCTCACTTCCTTTTCTGTTCTGAGTAGAACACTCACCATCTTCAATTTCTCCTTTTTCCTTTTCATCCTTACTAGGGCACTAAATATAGCCTACTTCTTTACAATCACCATTTTTGCTATAAGCAATTAAGTCCCATAACTACTTGATGCCCCAGTGCCTTGTCCTGCTCCTGTACTCTATCCTACAAAATTCACTGGTGATTATTGGAGTAAGTGGATGCCCTGCCATGTTCCAGATGCCCAGCAGTGACCCCAACCCACACAAGGAGGTCGTTTGTGTTCTCCTAAAATGAGAGCAACTGAATTGGAAGATGCCATTTTGAGGTATTTAGAGAGAACCTCTAGAACAAAGTGCTCACAGGATTGCTGACATAGCTGTCTTTGAGAAAGAAGACTAGTAGTGGGGGCAAGAAGCCAGGAAACTTACTTTTCATTATGTGCCCTTTTATACATATATAACTTAATAATACAGTCTCTTCATTTATAAGATGTGTTTGTTAGATTCATTGATCTTTAAGGTATCCTTAAGTCTAAAATATATTTGTCAGGACAGCTGGGTGGCTCAGTTGAGTATCTGCCTTTGGGTCAGGCTGTGATCCCAGAGTCCTGGGATCGAGTCTGGCATTGGGCTCCTTGCCCAGCAGGGAGTGTGCTTCTCCCTCTGCCTGCTGCTCCCCCGGCTTGTGCATTCTCTCTCTCACTGACAAATAAATAAAATCTTTAAATAAATAAATAAATAAACAAACAAATAAAATACATTGAGTCTATAATTTCCTTTGAATGTAGAATAAATAAAACAGAATTAAATGTGGAGTCACCTTAATACAAAAAGCTTAATGAAGATTTAAAATCCAGATTTTAAAATCCAGATTTTTAAAAAGCTAATTGAAGCTGATCATTTACTTTTCAAAAGCCTTTCCCGTGGGAGTTTTTTTCAATGATTCTTTATCTTGGGAATACCTAGAATCACCTGGGAGCTTTAAAAAAGAAAATCTTGTGGTGACTTTTAAATCTTTAAAAAAGAAAATCTAGGTGACTCAGTCAGTTGGGCATCTGCCTTCGGCTTAGGTCATGATCCCATGATCCCATGTGGGATCAAGTCCCACGTCAGTCTCCCAGCTCAGCAAAGAACCTGTTTCTCCCTTTCCCTCTGCCTGCTGCTCTGCCTACTTGTGCTCTCTCTGTCAAATAAATAAATAAAATCTTAAAAAAAAAAAGGAAAAAATAAAATCCCCATAACCAGGCCATACTCTAGACCAATCAAACCAGAACCTCTGAGGGTAGAATTCAAGTAGTAATTTTTTTAACGTTTTTATTTAAATTCCAGTTAACATACAGTGTGTTATTAGTTTCAGGTGTACAATTTTGTGATTCAACACTTACATACAATACCAGGTGCTCATCATAAGTAGTGCCCTCCTTAATCCCCATCACCTATTTAACTCATCCCCATCCCCCCACCTCCTCTCTGGTCACCATCAGTGTGTTTTCTATAGTTAAGTGTTTCTTGGTTTGCCTCTTTTTTCTTCCCTCCATGATCATTTGTTTTGATTCTTAAATTCCACATATGAGTGAAATCATATGGTATTGGTCTTTCTTGGACTTATTTTGCTTAGCATAATACTCTCTAGCTCTATCCATGTGTTGCAAATGGCAATATTTCATTCTTTTTGATGGCTGAGTAATATTCCATTGTGTATATATACCACATCTTTTTTATCCATTCATCAGTCGATGGGCATTTGGGCTCTTTCCACATTTGGCTATTGTTGATAATGCTGCTATAAACATCGGGATGCATGTATCCCTTTGAATTAGAATTTTTGTATTCTTAAGATAAATAAATTACTAGTGCAATTGCTGGATTTTAGGGTAGTTCTATTTTTAACTTTATACTGTTTTCCAGAGTGGCTGCATCAGTTTGCATTCCTAACAACAGTGCATGAGAGTTATACTTTCTCCACATTCTCACCAACATCTGTTGTTTCTTGAGTTGCTAATTTTAGCCATTCTGACAGTTGTGAGGTGATATCTCATTATAGTTTTCATTTGTATTTCCCTGATGATGAGTGATGTTGAGTATCATTTCATGGGTCTGTTGGCCATCTCATCTGTATGTCTTTTTCGGAAATCTGTCTATTCATGTCTTTGGCCCATTGTTAAATTCAATTATTCATTTAATTGGTGTTAACTTTTATAAATTCTTTTATACTTTGGATATTAACCCTTTATCAGATATGTCATTTGTAGTTATCTTATGGGGAGAAACTGAGAGCTTTTCCTCTTGTTTCCCTGTCAGGAACAAGACAGGGATGTCCACTCTCACCACTGTTATTTAACATAGTATTGGAAGTCCTAGCCACAGCAATCAGACAACAAAAAGAAATAAAAGGTATCCAGGTTGGCAAGGAAGTAAAACTTGCTATTTGCAGATGACCTGATACTCTATATAGAAAACCTGAAAGACTCCACCAAAAAATTGCTAGAACTGATACACAAATTCAGTAAAGTTGCAGGATATAAAATCAATGCGCAGAAATCTGTTGCATTTCTATATACCAATAATGAAGCAGCAGAAAGAGAAATTAAGGAATCGATCCCACTTACAAATTGCACCAAAATCCATAAGATACCTAGGAATAAACCTAACCAAAGAGATGAAAGACCTGTACTCTAAAAACTATAACACACTGATGAAAGAAACTGAAGAGGAAACAAAGAAATGGAAAGACATCCATTTCAGGCTCATGGATAAGAAGAATAAGTACTGTTAAAATGTCTATTCTATCCAAAGTGGGGTGCCTGGGTGGCTCAGTTGGTTAAATGTCTGACTCTTGATTTAGGCTCAGGTCATGACCTCAGGGTCATGAGATTGAGCCCTCCATTGGACTCCATGCTCAGTGGAGAGTTTGCTTGAGATACTCTCTCTCCCTCTTCATATTCCCCTCCCCCCATGCTCTCTCTCAAATAAACAAATCTTAAAAACAATGTCTATACTACCCAAATCAATCTACACATTTAATATAATCTCTATCAAAACACCATTTCTCACAGAGCTAGAACAAGCAATCCTAAAATTTGTATGGAACCACAAAAGACCCCAAATAGCCAAAGCAACCTTGAAAAAAAAAAAAACGGAGCTGGAAGCATCACAATTTCAGACTTCAAGTTATATTACAAAGCTGTAGTGATCCAAACAGTATGATACTGACACAAAAAATGACACATAGATCAAAAGAACAGAATAGAAAACCCATAAATGAACCCACAACTATATGGTCAATTAATCTTCAACAAAGCAGGCAAAGATATCCAATGGGAAAAAGTCTCTTCGACAAATAGTGTTGGGAACCTGGACAGCAACATGCAAAAGCATGAAACTGGACCACTTGCTTATACAATTCACAAAAATAAACTCAACATGGATGAAAGACCTAAATATGAGACATGAAACCATTAAAATCCCAGGGAGTACTTTTAAGCTTCCTGATGATTGCAATGTGCAACCTAAGTTGAGAAACACAAATGGGGAAATTAATCAGTTGAATTCACTTAATTAAATGCCCTTATAATACAATTTCTTTAATCAAGTAAACTAGAGCCTACTAGAAATTTTAAAAAAGGATTTTATAAAGGTTTGCAATCCTAGAAGCAAAGCTGTAGTGTTATGATACACGGATGCTACATCTATGAGAACAGCTGTATGTCTCTTGAAACACACCGGACAGAAGGACTGAAGGTACATCATGATGGAGATAGTGACCCAGCTGACTCTTTGTTTTTAAAGATATATTTATTTTAGAGGGATGGAGGTGGGGGGATGAGAGGTGGGAGTGGGGAGGAACAGAGGGAGAGGGAGATAATCTCAAGCAGACTCCCATCTGAGCCTGGAACCCAACATGAGGCTCGATCTCACGACCCTGACATCATGAGCTGAGCTGAATCCAAGAGTCAATGCTCAACAAATGGACTGAGCCACCCAGGCTCCCCTGAGCTGACTATTTCTTGAGAACATTTGCCAACTCTCTGAGGAAGAGGCATTGTTGATTAAAGTTAAACTCACACTTGCATTGTATGTTTGAAATTGGTTGTCATGTTTAATTTAACTGTTAAGTAAATTTAGTTAGAAATTTATACACAGTGGTTGATTAATTTATTTTTAAGTATACCTCCTTCTACTACAAAGCATAGCTAAAACCACTGCTTTGGTTATATGAAAAAGAGCCCCCAGATTTGCTTACCACACTGGTTTCCAAGAAGTGATGACTATTTCTAGTAAAGTTGTCTTGTCTATGTTATAAAGAGAGTAGGGAAAGAGGTCTGGGGACCTCTTGAATAGGGGTGATTCCAAGTGAGTAATCCTTAAAAATTCAAGATGCCTTGGGTTGTAAGTCAGGGAATGCATGAACTCATTGATGAAATTGGTGCTCAAAGGGAGAGCTCCAGGAGCAGGAGTCAGAGTTTGGGAGGTAGAATAAGGGGTTGTGGTTTCATTGTTGTTCTTACAAACGTTATTGTTTTTGATTTTGTAAGCCATAAATGTGTTAATTTGACAGAAATTAAATGAATAATAAAAAATATCTGGAAGGATATGTATTTAATTTATTAATAGTGATCCTTCTAGGGAGAATTAGATGGAATTGGGAAAAGGATGACAGTTACTCAAGTTTTTGTTCAAATTTGCTTGTGAATTATCCTTTTTTTTTAAACAAGAATGTATTCATGCATTACTTCTAAAATTAAACAAAATAAGATAAAAATGAAAGAAATGGGTAAGAGATTTCATTTGAATGAAATGAAAGACCAGCAGACTTTGAAATGAGAATGGCATGGGAGACTAAAATTGTCTATCAATTGCTAAGCAATATGAATAAAAACAGACTCACATCTAGACAGAATATAGTTTACTTTGGGGGGGTGCAAATATAAAGAAAAAATTCTAAAAGATGCCAGAAGAATAAAGTAAATCCCTATATTAGAAGAAGTATAGACTGATACTGTATTTCTCACCAGCCATACTTGTTCTAATGAAATAATCCAACAATATCTTCAGATATCTAAGGAAAAATTTGAACCTAGGATTCTTTATCTAGCCAAACTATTATTTAAACATGAGGGAAAATAAACATATTTGAAACATTTAATTACTGGAGACATCTTTACCTATAAATTTCCTCTAAGAATATTAATGGAAGATGCATTCTAACAAAATGAAAAAATAAATCTTCAAGGAAAGCAAAGGACACAAAAGAAATAATGAGCCAAGAAACAAAAAAAGATCTGAATGTTACAAGAACAAGCTTAAAAAATAATCTGAATTTAAAATACCAATGACAGCAATCCACCAGAGGTATAAAAGCCATAAGCTATCCTGCATCTAAAGGCATTACTTTGAAAAATATAAAACAGCATATGTGAAAAGCATATAAACAGGAACTGATAAATCCATGATCTTATTGGGACATATTAATATACTTCTCAAAAGTTTTTTGACAAAATTAATTACATACAGAATTTGAATAATCTAATGAATAATTCTGATTCTATATCTTTATGTATCATTGCATCCATTAAAAAAGAATAAAGGTGTTTTTCTCCAAATACATATGGAAAATTCACATACAAGAAGCATAGATGACACATTAAGCCATGAAAGTAATCCCCTATTGATGACAAAAGTAGAAATCATGTCAGGCACTTTCATTATAATAAAATTAAAATCTATGCCAAATGGATAGAAAACAGAACTTTGAAATTTAAAATCAATTTAAAATGTATTTTGAGTTATAAAGAAACTATAAATGGTAAACTTCTTAAAAGTGATAAATGAAAGTACAATACAGTAAAGCCTGTGGAATGAAAATGAAGTTGTGGTCAGAGAAAAATGTATAACCATAAACCAAATATTATAAAGTTATAATGACTGAAAATAAACTAAGTGATCTTCCAACCTAAAAAAGCTTAGAAAATAATAACAAAATAGGCTTTAAAAAGTAGAAGAAAGGCATTTTAAAAGATAGAAATAGTAATTAATGAATCAATCCATTAAATGTTTATTTGAAAACATTGATAACATTACAACAACCTTTGGAAAATCTTATTAAGAATAAAAAGACAACTGAAATGCCATTCAGGCCATAAATACAAATAGAAAAGAGTAAATGTCAGAATATATGTAAAACTTTATAATATTATATTTGTAAGTTATATGAAATGGAACATTTTCTAGGAAAATGTGATTTATATAAAAATGATCCCAAAGTAGAAAACTAAATAAGCCTATAATACAGTATAATTGAAATGGGAATCAAACAACTAATATTAAAAATTGAGAAAGGACCAAAGAGATACATGGATGATTTATACCAAAACTTCAGGAAACACATAATCTCCATGACCCATAAATTATTCCAGCGCGACAAAAAATTATAAAGCTATGTAACTCATTTAACTAAATTTTAAAAACTTGGCAAGAGAAACAATAGATTGGGAAAGGAAAGCATAGAACATTCTTACTTAAAATATGGGGCAAAATTTTTAAATGAAATGTCAGCAGATAGAACACAACTCTATATTAAAAGAATAAAGCACATAGCCAAATAGGGTTGTCCCAGAAATGCAAAGATGATTCAGCATATGAAAATTTTTAGTATTATTACTAAAATTTAGTATTTAGTATTATACAAAATTTAGTATTACAAAACAGATTAAAGGATAAAATCTTTTTGATCATTTCAAATAGATACAGAAAAACATCTATATTATCATTTGATAAAATTCAATGACCCATAAATTGTACACAGCTTTTTTTTAATTTTTTAAAAAGATTTTATTTATTTATTTGACAGACAGAGAGAGAGAGAGATTACAAGTAGGCAGAGAGGCAGGCAGAGAGAGAGGAGGAAGCAGGCTCCCCACCAAGCAGGGAGCCCCATGCGGGCTTCGATCCCAGGACCCTGAGATCATGACCTGAGCCGAAGGCAGAGGCTTTAGCCCACTGAGCCACCCAGGTGCCCTGTACACAACTTTCAATCAGCTAGAAGTAGAATAGGTTTAAAAAAAATTTTTTTGAAGAGGATCTAACAGAAATCTAGAGCAAACATCACAGCTAATGGTGAAACAGAAGTACTTCTAACTAAGTTAGAAAAAAGACAAGGCTGCCTATTATCACTGAGACTCTGAATTTTCTGCTGGTGACTTTATCTTTTTAAAGATTTTATTTGTTTATTTGAAAGAGAGAGAGCAGGAGCAGAAGGGAGAGGTGGGGGGAAAGGTAGGGGGAGAGGGAGAAGAAGGCTCCCTGTGGAACAAGGAGCCCTGATGCAGGGCTCAATCCCAGAACATTGAGATCATGATCAGAACCCAAGGCAGACACTTAACTGATAGCCACCCAGGTGCGCCTGTGCTGGTGATCTTACCCAAACATTGGAAAGGAGTCATGATCACTTATAGCATAAATACATTTTTATACTGTAACCCAAAGAGGAATAGCTGATAAAACTAATAAGAGTTAAGCAGCAGTGGCTAAAATACAGGAACCAAATATTAAAATTAATTAGTTTAAGAAACTTGACTAATGCAATATCAAAATAAATGCAATTCATTTTTAGTTTTTGCCTGAGTCCCAAGGCAATAGGTGGCAATTACTTTCACACTTCAAAGTAGGTACTGCACCACCCATAAAGGACTAATTCCTGAATCTACTCAACTCAAAGGTATGAAAGTACTAAAATTTTGGAGTTGAAAATAAAAGACATTGTTTCTTTGATGTGAAATAGACCACATGGGCCCACTTGGAGAGACTGACACGGGTTTCCCAGAGTTTGAGGGCCCAAAAGAGCAGGTGTTTGATACCCATCTGAGGATTCTAAAGACACAGTAATACAATATGTGTTTCTAATATTCATATACTTGTTTGTAAATCAGTAAGGATATATCTTATATCTATATCAATAGTTACTTCACCATGGGAACTAGGTTTGGGACAAGGAAGACACAGCTTCATTTCAGTTGTTTGAAAGAGACATTCATTGCTGCATCAGTGGGTAAGTTACATGCTGAAAACTTGCTTTTTGAAGAGACTATAACTATTAGGTCCATATATTTATTAATAAATACCACCTTTTTTTTAGGTTATTTATTTATTTATTTATTTCACAGAGGGAGAGAGATCACAAGGAGGCAGAGAGGCAGGCAGAGAGAGAGAGGGGGAAGCAGGCTCCCCGCTGAGCAGAGAGCTCGATGCCGGCCTCGATCCCAGGACCCTGAGATCATGGCCTGAGCCGAAAGCAGAGGCTTTAACCCACTGAGCCACCCAGGCACCCTACCACTTTTGATAAACAACCCAAAGTGCTTTCCAGAGTCTGAAGACATAACATAACTTCCATAAAAAGACTTCATTTTTGATCTTAGACCTTTTTCATGAACTTTGTCTTAAATCTTACATGTTTATATTATAACCGTATGTGTATCATAAAATTTCAAATAATATAGAATAATTTAATTAAAGTTAATGTTCCCCATTCACTTCTCCTTTCTCTAGTCATCCACCTTTTCTCAAACTAACCATCATTATCAGTCCAGTGTGGATCTATTGGGATAAATTTTGTGCACTTATATGTATATTTATGTGCCTATAACACATTTACACAGTACTCTGCAACTTATTTCCTCACTTAATAATCATCAACATTGTTCCATGTAGATCTTATGTGTTCTTTTAAATTCTGCATAATATTTTACTGTAGATGCTTTATAATTTCTTCATTTCTGTTAAATATCCAAAATTTAGGTTTTTCCTAAATTTTTACTGCAATGAACATTCTTGTACATTCATCTTGGACTACAAGTTAAAATACACAGATGGGAATGGGATAAAATGGTTTCTTAAAGGAGAATCAACATACTGTTACTGCAGGAAGGAAGGATAGATGGATAGATGAGTGGATGGGTGGATGGATGGATGGATGGATGGATGGATGGATGGTGGGTGATCAAAAGCAAACCCCCAAGATTTGAAATCTTACATATTTATTTTATTTTATTTTTGAAAGATTTATTTATTTGAGAGAGAGAGAGAAGAACAAGAGAGTAAGAGCTGGGGGAAGGGGCATATGGAGAGGGAGAAGCAGACTCCCCGCTGAGCAGGGAGCCCAAGGCAGGGTTCAATCCAGGACCCTGGGATCATGACCTGAGTGGAAGACAGATGCTTAACCAACTGAACTACCCAGGTACCCTGTGATCTTATCTATTTAAGTAAAATGTTTGCTTCTGTAATTTGGTTAAACTGTGTGAGAATGCTGAATGGTATGCTTGTGTGTTAGTGCTAGGTTGAAAATAACAAGCTTATAATCTGTGAATGTGTAAACTTTGGTCTTTCAGAGCTAAATTGAGACTGAGCTTAAGTTCACATAATCACCTTTATCAATGAGAGAAGTAAAATGAAATTATGTATCATATTGATATCATTCTATACGAAAGGGAGTATTTAGCTCATATTGATGATTAGAGAATATTGATTAGGGTAGATAAGGCTCCACTGTGGAATATCTATACTAATTTTGTAGTGTGAAACTCTACATAAGTTGATATTATGGACTGATTGTTAACTCTACCCTTGACTCTGAACTTTGTCAATTCAGTCTTAACAACTTAATTCTTTTGATTTAGGGGTTCCAGACCAGGTTTGGGAATTCTCTTTCCCAAGCTTCTTACCTTCCCTTACTCTTTCCCCTGGATCCTAATGGCTTGACTTGAGTGATAACCTGTTAATGTGGTCTGTAAAGCCCTTCTATCTCTGGATGGGGTGATGATCCCACCATTCCTTAGCTCATGGGGAATGTGTTGCAGCTGTCTGAGGAACACAGATCATTAGTGATTTTGGCAGGATTTTGTTGGAAGAACAATGCTAAAGATGAAAGGTCAGTTTTATTTAACTGATGAAAACAATGAGTAGCAGATTAAGCTAGTTTTCTGGTAAACAGTGCCATTACTTTCCAGTAAATAGTGTCAAGATGCCTTGATGAATAACATACATGGAGATAAAGAAGAACATCTCTCAGTGATGGAAAATTAGGTATCTTCATGAACACAAATATGCCTTTAGTTTTCTTCTTGCTATGATCTGTTCCCTAAAACATTTATCAACAGGTCATTTGGTCGTACTCATGGAAAAAATGAAGTGTGTCCTGCTGAAGACACAGTCTACAAAGAGGGTCCAGCTTAAAGACTATTCTTTTCATCTGAAGTGTTAAGATATCAAAACAAAGCAGCGTGTTCCGTGCTACTCCTGTATTGCCCACCCATCTGTTGAAGCTCAAAGATGAGCTGGAATGCAGTAAGAAAAGAGCCAGTCTAATAAAAATCGAATGTAGCATACCAACCCGTCAGCATCCTTCATGGCAAGATGGAAGACATAGTTTTGGCCTGATTGCATGCCTTTTTTTTTTTTTTTTTGGTTTTGAAGCACACGTCAACAGTCCAGGCTGAGAGGCAGAATCTTGAAACAAGAAGCTACATGGTGTTTGCTATGTGGAGAGTTAGGTTCTCCATAGTACCTGAGTGGCTCTATGGTAGTAAATGCTCAGACTAAATGCCTTTTTTTTAGGGTACATGCTTAAGGGAGAACATTGACTCTTGCAAGGAATTCAAGGACTAGTAAGTAAATTTTTTGTCATGGTATCGCTTGCAATAATTAAAATAACAGCTAACATTCATTGAATGCTTATTGTATTCAATACTTTTTTCAATACACTATTTTCAATACCTTTCAGGGATAATAACATTCAGTACTCACAATTACCCTGTGAGAGGAAAAAGAGGCACAGAAGAGTTAATAACAAGTGTTTAAAGTCACATCGTTAGTGTTAAAGTTGGGATTTGAATCCAGATGGTATATAAGTCTCAGACCACACTCTCACCATTATACATAAATAATACCATTAAATTATCTCCTAGAGGCCTGAAGTAATGATTGCCAATCTTTTATATTTGGGGTGGCTGATTTTTTTAAAAATTCATCCCGATTTCCCCTAAAGGACTGGGTATGGTATAAATAAATTAAAGGAAAAATAACTTGAACTAATTAACTGTGGGTTTTTTCCATTTATTCTTAGTATTTTGCAATACCCCTCAAGATATTTGGAGACACCCCACTGAGCAGTGAAGAAGATAGCCGTGAATTGGTCTGCGACTTTAAGTGAACGAATTTCCCAAGCACTTACAATAGCTAGGTTTTCCACTTGAAACATATTTGAAACATCCTGATGCCTGAAAAAAGAAAGAGCAAAAGAGATCCAGCAAGCTGACCAAGGTGAGGGGAATCTAGTTGCTTACCCATGTCTCTGTTTTGTTGCCTCAGATGTTAAGAGAAAAATCTTTGGAAACCATTACTTAAAAATGGAGCTTTTTGGACACTGATTCAGAACTGTTTTGATCTTTTTGCTTGTTTTTTTTTTGTAACAATATATTGTTTTACAAGCAGTGCTGAGCTCCAATCCCACATTCCCGCTGATACAACTATTATTATTTCATGGTTTCAGCATCTTCTCTGGTAACCCTGTGCACAATTTTAAAAAATATATAGAAATATGTGTGTACAAGTGCATGCACATGTGTGTGTTTTGGTATGGGGGTGATGGGGAAATCCCTCAGGGCAGTGCTGCACTGGGTATTGAGTCCATTCAGATTTTTCTGAGTATGGACAGCAAAGCAGATGTGCCCAAAGCACTGTGTTTACAAAGCAACCAGTTTGTACAGTAGAAACAAACTGTTTCCATAGAATGAGTGGATAGAGCTGGATGTGTGTTAGTGAGGTAATATCTGGCTTCAGGAGAGCACGAGGAAATGTTATTTTCTTGGGCGAAAATTTTTCCCTTGGAATGTCCCTATAGAACTATCTTAACTTGCTCCTTCTCCTTTCCGTTTTCCAAATGGAAATAATGGTGGAGGACAGAATTCAATTGCCTTGTAGCTCTTTAAGATCCTAATGGGTTTTGCTCAACTCACTGGCTTAATTCTATCTTAAGCAGGAAATAGAGAAATCTAATACTTCAGTACTGCTTCTTACATCATTAACTATAACAATACTGCACATTTGTATAGCATGATGATTTATAAGCTTCACATAATTTTAACATTTGATTTTCTCTCAAATTCAGGAAAACCAAGGTAAGAAGTATTATCCCTATTTTACAGATGAGAAAACTGAGACTCAGACAAGTTAGAAGATAGGATGAATGGCACCCAGCTGGTGAGTGTCAGATCTGAAATTAGACCCAGATGTTTTGATTCTCATGTTGAGATTTTTTTCAGTATACCAAGATCCCTCTAGTCCTTTATATATGACATTTATGGCTCTGTGGTTATAATATAAAGCTATTGTAGAAAACCTGAAAAATATAGACGAGGTAAAATCCCCCCAAAATAATACCAACCAGAGGTATTTTCTCTTAATATTCCATATTTTTCATAAATATAGTTATATACATGTACACTTAGAATTTATATTATATATGTGCCTGTGTACACATATTTATGTATATGTATATGTGAATGTGTATATTTTTTAGGTTAGTACCTATACATAGCTTGAATTTCAAAAAGTTAACCACAGGTACTCTGTTACACAGAAGAGCTCTAGATTTCTAGAACTTATTCACCTTGCATAATAGAAACTTTGTTGTGTACTTTAAAATGTGTCAAGAGGATAGATCTCATGTTAACTGTTCTTACCAAAAGACAAAGACAAAAACAAACATAAAAACACAACAACACATACATCACAAAAGAATACAAGAAAATTTTTGGAAGTGATGGCACCATGGGTGTATGCATATGTCCAAACTCTTCAAGATGTATACATTAAATGTGTATCATTTTTTCTTTATCAATTATACTTCATTAAGACTAAAAAAGAAAAAGAGAAAGATAAATTTCAAAAAGCATATAGTGTGTAAATCTTTTTCTTACTATTATTCTTTAGACTTAAAATGTCCCTCTCCATATGTTAAAATAATACTAGTTTCTTGAAAAGTTCTCTAGAGATATTTTATTTAGAACTATTTTATCAATGCAAGTAAAGGTGTACATACACACATACACATTTATGTTACGTATATGTATTTTATATATGTATATATTATTTATATGTAGGTATATATGTGGTACACATGCGCACATACACATATTCTCTTCATGTGGTTAAATGCTATGCACCCTATTTTGCATTTTCCAGAGGATCATTTCTTACTAACAATTTATCTTTGCAATTTTCCATATAAATATGTAGTTTAGGTCCTTTTTTTTTATGGCTGCATGGATAAGTATTAGCCTGTCCTTTATTGATGGACATTTAGATTGTTTCCAAACTTCACTATCACAAACTACTCACACTGTACAGTTATATATAAGCCACTTTGAGGGTGTGAGTTTGTGTTTTAGAATAAATTCTGAGAAGTGAATTTACAAGGCTGAAGGATATGTAGATATCCAGCTTTGTAATATGTTGACAAATGGCCCTCCACAGTGGTTGAACCAATTGACGGATCCACCAGAAATACCTATTTCTTCATACCTACTAATAGACTTTGTTAAAACTTTTTGGTATTTGATGATTTGATACATAAAGCATGATTTCTCAGTCCATTTTTAATTTGCAATTTTTGTATTATGAGTGGAGTTACTTTTAATGTTTGAAAATAGATGTATTTTCTGTGAACTGTCTCTTTGCCCATTTTTCTATTGGCATGTTACTCTTTTTCTTCTTACTGGTCCATAGAGGTTCTTTATATATTAGGAAACTTAGTCCTTAATTCACAACATAAATTGCCAGTACTTTTTTCCAATTGGTCTTTAAAAAAAAAACTTCGCTTGTGAAAGTTTTTGCTTTCTAATTAAAAAAAATTTTAGGGAGCCAAATCTATCAAGTTTTTCTTTATAGCTTCTGGATTGTGTCATAGTTAGAAAAACCTTCACCAATCAAAGATTGTAAGAGGATTTTCCCTCCTGTAGAGCTTTTATAATTTCAATTACTATATTTAAATATTTGATCTTTCTGGAGTCTATTTTAAATAACATGTGGTATGAACCTACTATCTAGTTTTTGTTTCCAGATGGACACTTCTTTGTTCCCTTACCATTTAATAATTTTTTTCCCTATAACTTTGAGATACTGTTTCAATATATTTATGTTTATTTCTTTGATTTTTATTATGGTGCAATAATCTGTCTCTCTATTCAAGTGCCAGTACCATACTGTTTTAATTCTTGAGCCTAAAATAATGTGTTATAAAATTTATTATAATGATGGTTTTTTTTTTTTTAAGATTTTATTTATTTATTTCACAGAGGGAGAGAGATCACAAGGAGGCAGAGAGGCAGGCACAGAGAGAGGGGGAAGCAGGCTCCCGCTGAGCAGAGAGCCCGATGCGGGCCTCGATCCCAGGACCCTGAGATCATGACCTGGGCCGAAAGCAGAGGCTTTAACCCACTGAGCCACCCAGGCGCCCTTATAATGATGTTTTGCCTCTCTAGTACATCTTCATACTTCTCTCTTTTTTTTTTTTAAGATTTTATTTATTTATTTGACAGAGAGAGAGAGAGAGATTACAAGGAGGCAAAGAGGCAGGCAGAGAGAGGAGGAAGCAGGCTCACCGCTGAGCAGGGAGCCCGATGCGGGGCTCTATCCCAGGACCCTGAGATCATGACCTGAGCCGAAGGCAGAGGCTTTAAGCCACTGAGCCACCCAAGTGCCCCATACTTCTCTTTTTCAAAGTTTTTCTATTCTTGCTTGTTTGTTTCACCATATGAACTTTAACATCAACTTGTTTAGTTCCAGAAAAAAAGAGAATTATATGGTAAATATAGATTAATTTATTTATGTGACATTATGTGGTATTTATACATTAATTTAGCAGGAACTGGCATTTTTATAATGTTGAATCTTTTTACCCTAGAACATGGTACAACTTGCCATTCGATCAAGTATTCTTTCTGTCTTTTAAAAGTATTTAAAATATTTATTCAAATAAGAAATTTGTATATTTCAGGGTCCCTGGGTGGTTCAGTCGGTTAAATGTCTGACTCTTGATTTCCACTCAGGTTTTGATCTCAGCGTCCTGAAATCAAGCCCCATGTAGGGCTCTGTGCTGGATGTGCAGCCTGCTTAAGATTCTCTCTCACCCTCTCCCTGTGCCCCTCCCACTCAATGCTCTCTCTCTCAAAAAAGGGTACATTTCACCTTTTCTTCTAGCATTTTTTGCTTTTACTATTGTAAATTGAATTGTATCTTCCCTATTTCTGTTTGCGTATATATAATCTGTTGATTATATATTAATTTCACACAGCCAATAGCAAAATGTGACAATTTTACCTTTTTGCTCTCAATTTTTTGTCTTTATTTCTTTCTTTCATCAAAGTTTCTTTGGCTAATACCAAGAAACAATAGTCAATTAGGTATTAGTGGCAATAGTGGAAATTATGGTATTTTTTTCAGATTTTAAGGGCACTATTTCTAGTGCCTTATCATTAAGCATTACACTAGCTTACGTGTTAAGAGGTATCAGGTTGAGAATATTTTCATCGCTCCTATTTAACTAACAGTTTTCTTCAATTATTTGTTAAGGTAAAGGACAAATGATGAAGTTTACCAAATGCCTTTTGAAAATCTATGGAGAAATTATAGATTGTTTTTCCTTAGATCTATTAATATGATGACTTAGAATAATTTTTTTCATTATTGAACCATCTTTACATTGCTGAAATAAATTACTAGATAATAGCACGATTCTTTTAATGAGCTGTTAAAGTCTGTTAATATTTCTTTGGTATTTTCATCAATAATCATAAGTAAGATTGATTTGTATTGCTGTGCGATTAGTGCTGAGTTTTGTTATCAATGTTACACTTGATGCATAAAAAAGGTGACAGCTTTCTTTTTTCTGTGCTTTGGAACAGTTTAACTAGCCGTGGAATTATTATTATTATTATTAGGACAGGTAGAAGCTCCTCACACAATGATCTAGGCTTGGTGATTTTGAGGAAAAATAGCTCTTTATTAGCTTCTGTCATTTCTTCTATGGCAATTGATTTATTTAGATTGTTTATCCCTTAGGAAATGTCCATTTCATCAAGATTTCCAAACATATTTGTAAAGTTGAGAAAATCATTGTATATGATACTTTTTGGTTACTTCTGTATTTGCATTTCTTCTGTATTTGTTATTTCTCCCTTATTTTATCATTTTTAGATTATTTTATTTTTATTACATGCAGTATAGATTTCTTTTTTTAAAAGTTTTTTGTTTTGTTTGCCTTCTGATTTAATTCAAGTATAATTAACATACCATGTTATATTAACTTTAGATGTACAATGTAGTGATTCAACAATTCTACACATTTCTCAGTGCTCATCAAGATAGGTGTACTCCCTTATTTTATCTTGTTTGTGCATTTATGATTTTTCCTTACACTTTTCTTGATTAGGTTATTTAAAATTTCATTGATTTTATCAGCTATCTCGAAGATTCAGTCTTTGAATTTATGTATTAGTTTTCAAACTAATTTATGCTTTAACTTTAATATTTTCCTTCATTTATTAAGTAATTTCTTGAATTGGATACCTACTCCATCTTTAAAACTCTTTCTTGTTAATGTAAGTACTATAAGGAGGTAAGGACTATATATTTAATTCAAGGACTATACATTTTCCTGTGAATACTATTTTAGATGTTCTCATACATATTTTCTTTATTGTTATTATTTTAAAGAGTCTTCACAGTTTATTTGGATCTTTTCACCTCCTTGAATATTTTTTTGATATAATGTTCAATGAATCATTAGTTGAGTATATCAGCCAGTGCTCATCATATCACATGCCTTGAATATTTTTTAAGATTTTATTTTTATGTAAACTCTACACCCAACATGGGGCTTGAACTCACAACCCCAAGATCATGAGCTGCATGCTCTACTGACTGAGACAGCCAGGCACCCCATCTTCTTGAATATTTTTATCGTTTATCATCCATATGCATCCTTGAGACTAATTTAGTCTTACTCATTAAAAAAAATGACATGTCTTTCACATTCTTTTAATCTATAGGTTGGCCTTTTATCCATTTCTTCTTACAGTTTATCTGTTGAAAGACCTGGAGCACATGACTTATAGAGTTCCCTACATTCTAGATTTTGCCAATTGGACATTTGTTGTGCAGTTCAGCATAATCCTCTGACCTTTGTATTTTCTCCAAATTGGCAGCCAGGTAGCCTGTGTTCTATCCCTTTGGCAAGACTATAAGTGATGGTGTGTTCTTTCATCAGGGGGCACATAGCTTGATTACCTCCCCATTTGTGTCTGGGCAGCCATTGATGTTCACTGCTTAGATCCATTAATTTACCGGGGACTTCAGAATGATAATCATCTAACTTCATCATTTATTCATCCCTTATTACTTATACTTCTTTTATAAAGAGATGGTTTTGACTGGCAGCCAGTTATGTAGGAAATACAGAATAAGTCCTCAGATATTTCCCTTTAATTACCAGTTTTAAGTAGTTTACTACTATCCTCTGAGAATGACCAATTAGCTTTTCTTAAATGTCATCATAATTCTTGGATTTAAACATACCTGGTAGGTTGCAACCAACTGCAATTATTATCTTTTGTGAAGTTCAAGTTGTTCTATTTTTGGCCAGTGACTGTCTCTTCATGGTCACTCCTGGATCCTTTGACAGAACCCTGGTAGTCTTTTATAGCTTCCTTACTTTCTGGTATGATGACATATTCCAGGGTCATCTTGTACATTTCCAGACCTGGAATCAGCTATTCCTGCAAAATCCTGGTTTACTTTAGTGAGAAATTATATTTTAAGATCACTTGGCAGGTGCTACTAGGAATGCTTATTAGTAATGAGGATGTCTTTTCAGTGGACAGAGGCAGAACTCATGGAGACCTCATAAATGTAAATGATAATTCCAACTCCAATTCAGGATTTCTATTTTTTCTCTTAAAACTTTTCAGTATTACACCTACTCATCTCCTTTCTTCCATTCTCAATACACAGGGGATAATAGAATTAGAATATCCCCATAACTACTTGTTTACTCTGGTCAACATTATATGCATAATAGTCTCAGAATAATTATATTATCACACAAATATAATTTCTGAAAATAGTTTAAAAATGTTTTTGCATAGGCTTTCCCAATTCCTCCCATTTTTAATAGTTGCAATACATACATTACTGGAGCATATAGCCATTACATACAACATTCTTTCCCTTGAAGCTTATATTCATTAAGCAATTATAAGCCAACTAGAGCCTTAATGCTAGCCACTAGTCTTTGTGATATCTCCCTATTCATTTCAAGTTTTTCTGAAGCTAATTTTTCTGTTAAATTTATAAGGAAAAATTCATGGAACAAGATTCTCTAAGTTCTCACATGCTTTCTACATGAAAGCTAATTTTTCTACGTGTAGAATTTTTGGTTTATATTTCTTTACTTGGACATTCTAAATATGTTACTCCATTGTCTTCTGGCATGATGTTACTGACAAAAAATCTTTCGATAACTTAATATTTTGCCTTTGTAAGACACTGTTTTTGCTGCAGAGCATAAAAGATTTTTTCTCTAAAGTCCAGTAATTTAGAGTATATTTTCATGTTGGTCATCCTGCTTCAGTATTTGCAGATACATAGTATGCTCTTTCAATATGCCATTTTAATTGTTTTTTTTTTAAGATTTTTATTTATTTTAGAGAGAAAGAAAGGGGAGGGGCAAAGAGAGCTAGAGAACCTCAAGCAGACTCCCCACTGAGCATGGAACCTGACTCAGGGCTCAATCCCTGAGATCATGACCCAAGCCAAAATCAAGAGTCAGATTTTAACTGACTGAGCCATCTGAGTGCTCCCAATTTTAATTATTTTTATCTTTTAAATTTTAGCAAAGTTTTCTTGGATCATAAATTTTAGTGTTTATTCTGCTTCCTTGCTTCAGTTTTCTTTTTTAGGGATGTCTATTATCTACTATATATGTGTTGCCCGTCTTCAACATACTACAGTTTTTCTAAAATCCTTTTTTATTTCCCCATTTTTTTTAATTAAAAAAAATTCCCTCCTTTTTTTAAACTTTCTGTCTTAATATGTTCAGGCTGCCATAACAAAAATACTATAGATTGGGTGGCCTATAAACAGAAATTTATTTCTCATAGTTTTAAAGATCAGGAAGTCCAAGATCAAGGTACTGGCACATTCAGGGTCTGGTGAGATCCCATTTCCTGGTTCATACGTGGCCATCTTTTTTGCTGTAACTTCACATGTCAGCAAGAGTGGAGAACTCTCTGGGATCTCTTTAATAAGGACATTAATTCCATTATACCTATATTAGACCATTTGATATTGTCCTAGATGTCATGGATATATTCATAACTTTGTTTTCGTTTTTTTTCTTTGTGTTTCATTCCGGTAGATTCTATTGCTACTTATTCAAGTATCTAATCTTGATATTGAATCTAGATATTCAAGTATCTAATCTAATCAAGTGTCTAATCTTGGGCGCCTGGGTGGCTCAGTGGGTTAAAGCCTCTGCCTTTGGCTCAGGTCATGATCTCAGGGTCCTGGGACCAAGGCCCATGTCAGGCTCCCTGCTCAGTGGGGAGCCTGCTTCCTCCTCTCTCTCTGCCTGGCTCTCTGCCTACTTGTGATTTGATCTCTCTCTCTGTCAAATAAATAAATAAAATCTTTTAAAAAAAGTATCTAATCTTAATTCTCTTCCTAGGTGTCTAATATCCTAGTGAGCTCATCTGGTGCATTTTTCATTCAGATACTCTATTTTTCTTCATATGTCCATTCGTGCTTTTAAAAAGAGACTGTATTTCTCTACCTATAAGCATGCTTTTCTTTACATCCTTGAGCATATATTTAACATTTATAATATCTTTTTAAGAAAGATTTTATTTATTTATTTGAGAGGGAGAGCAAGAGAGTGGCCCAATGTGGGGCTCCATCCCAGGACCCCAGGATCATGACCTGAGCTGAAGGCAGATACTTAACTGACTGAGCCACCCAGGTGCTCCCATTTATAACATCTTTTTAAAGAGCCTTATGTGCTAATCCATCCTCTCCATTATGTCTAAGTCTGTTAATAGTGATTGGATTTTCTCTTGAGTATGGTTCATTTTTTTTGCTTCTTTGCATGTATGTTAATTTTTTCTTGGATGATGAACATTTTGAGTTTTACATTGTTGAGTGATGTATTTTGTTGTATTCCTTTGAAGAGTTCATCTTTTTTCTGGTATACAATTAAGTTATTTAGGATCAGTTTGATCCATTTGAGGCATACTTCTAATTTCTGTTAAGTCAGGTACAAAGGTAACCTTTTTTTTCTAGAGGGAATTTAGTTCTACTACACAGGTGAAAGACTTCTGAGGGTTTTATTGAATTTATTATGAATTACAAGGTCTCTTCATTCTGACTGCTTTGTGAGCTCCAGGAATTATTTGGCCTACTGCCTTCCAGTATTTCTATCCCTGGCCTTAGGGAATTTCCACTTGTTAATGTGCACATCACTATTCAACCAAGATTCAAGAGGACCCTCTGCTGATTCTCAGACCTCTCATTCTATGCATCTCCCTCTTCTCCAACACTCTTCCCTAAAAATTATAAACCTTTGAGCCTTTCTGAATCTCTGTTTCTTCCATTCAGCAAGATTGATAGTGTCTGGGTTAACACTCTCTGAGTTGCATTTTTGAAACTATCTCCAGTTATTGGGCTGTTACAATTGTAGGGCTCACCTAATTTGCTTTCTTTTCCTCAGGAATCATGGCTATGCTTCTTGCTGACCATGGTCTGAAAACAGCAGTTTTATATATTTTGGCTAGTTATTTTTTATTAGATGGCAAATTCCATGGCAATATATCTTCTAAGGAAAGATGTGAATGTACCCTACTTTCTCTTTCAAAGACAAATTTTCATCCCTAATAACTTCAGGGATGTCCTAGTTCAGTATATTATGATGGGTTATTACAAATACATTCTTTCCGGGGAGCCTGGGTGGCTCAGTGGGTTAAGCGTCTGCCTTCAGCTCAGGTCATCATGATCCCAGGGTCCTGGGATGCAGCCCCACAGAAGCCTCCCTTCTGGGCAGGGAGCTTACTTCTCCCTCTCCCTCTCTCTCTGCCTGCTGCACCCCCTGCTTGTGCTCTTTCTCTCTCTCAAATAAATAAATAAAATCTTAAAACAAATGCTTCTTTGTGTGTGTATGTGTGTGTGCGTGTGTGTGTGTGTGTGTGTATACATGCACACAAGAATATTTGGGAAGGAAGGGGGAACATTTCTGGCTTAGTATGGTTATTAGTCTGGCTTCTCTTAAAATCAGAACATGAGACTAGTACTTGGGTGCATGTAGTTACTTGGAAGGTAATTCCATGAAACAGATTTGAGGTAAGGTAGTGGGGATATGAGGTCAAGAGGAAAACCAAGGTAGAAAATAGATTTTGATTCTGCTGTGATCTCTTAAGAGGCATACAAAACTGTCTATCTAAGTGGTTGGAAGTTGGGTTTTCTCTGGGAACATTAACTCCTTTTTACTGCCAGGCTGTGTTTGCTCCTGTACCAATCAAACTCCCTTGGCAATGGAGAAGGCCCTGGGGTTAGAATGTGGGAAGAAACTAGGCACACTCTTGAGGAGGGTGCTGGCAGTCCAAGGGGAACTGAAGATGTTCACTGTTAAGAGCACCAGCTAAAACCAAAGGTGAGCTGAGGCGTTATGGCACAGGCACCAGAAGTATCTACTACAGCATGATTTTTCCCACAGGATCAGAACACAATACGCAAAACTAGAATGTGAAAGAAAGTCTAGCCAGGCCATAACCAAGGCTTGGCCTTAAGGTAGTTTCCTGTTTAAAATCATAACCTTGGAGATAAAAAGATCCTATGACATGGCTATAACTTTAATTATTTACATATTTGCCACCATAGTAAAAAAAAAAAAAGATAAAGCTGAGCAAAGGTGGGTGGAGCCCTTATTTGATACAGAAGTCCAGGACCCTCTTGGAGAATAGACTTCCTTTGGCTTGGATTCTGGAAACCTTTTTCCAAATATTTCCTTTTCTGCACCTCTTTCTCCCACTCCTAGAGTTCCAGTGTCTTTTTGCCACACAAAACAGCACTGTTAAGTATTGCTCCAGTGGAAAATAATCTTAAGCCTTCAGATTTAGCAAATCCTGTCCAACCAGATGCTGACCTGCTGTCATCATTGACAAATACTTTTAGAAAGACTTGATGCCTATTAAAAAACTACAGAACACTAACCAGAAAAATGATTTAACAACCTGCGGCTGCCCAAATTCTTAATCTCCATTTTTTTCCATGTAATGGGATACTTGTTCCTTTGCATTTCCTGACTCTAGGCACACCAAATCAAACTTTACAGCCACAGTTGACTTCTCCTTCCAACACAACTCCTCTACTCTCTGAAAGTCAAGTCTTTATCATAAAGTCTTCTCTGGATCAGTCTTAAGATCCTGACCAGAGTCACAGATGAGACAGAGCACATGTCCTACTCATGATGAAATAACTGGAAAATGAAGGAACATATCAGGGCATTTTGGTATTGATAGTTAAAATCCTGTTCTTTCCACAATGACAAGTTGGTGTCTATGCTAAGGAGGAAGATATTATTTATGATTTTAGGGAGCACTTGAATGTTGAGATGGTGGTCTGTTTTCCTGGTAAAGTCCTCTCCTATTCTAGAACTTGTTTATGAGCATGCTAGAAGACTAAGCTTCCACTGATTAAATGTTCCCCCTTCCTTCTATGACTTAACTTAATTTCTGATGAAATAGATGCAAACCCTTATAAGCACTTTCATGAATCTATACAATCATCAGAACAGGGGCAGAGCAGGTAATAACGTTACCCAAATCAGCCTATATTAGGTAGAGTCCCAGGGTATGAAATTGAATTGCATCAGGATGTTACACAGAGTAGCTTACATTATACACATCTAAGCAGTAAGTAACGATCATATTTGAAGAGTGGAACAAAAATTGGTCCTGTAAGAGACTGTGAAGACATCCAAGACAAGAGTTCAAGCGCTGGAAACTTAAAAGTTTTAGAAGCAGAGTGCAAGACAGGATGCAAATTTCAGAATGGAAGTTTCAAGTCAACAGTTCTAAGAGGGCTGAAACGCCTAATGGATGGTGGACAGGTGGGAGTGATGGGTGGAATCAGATAAGAAAAGGTGGATTTGATTGATTGGTTTAAGCTGAAACTGAGCTGCTTTGGACAGGCTGTTCACATATCCTGCCTATATTCTTGATTGAATATCCCATCCAGACTGTAAGCATTTTGGGGATAATGTGGTATCATGTAATTTTCTATAACCAACATACCACCCAGCACAATGTTTTGCTCCCTGCATGTTTCCTAACTGGCTAAAAACCCTCCTAACATATCAGCCATTTCATTCAGTCTGGCATAAATAACACTAAGTGCTAGTTCATGTAAACTACATTTGACAAATCGGTGTTAAATGTTTTATGATTTATTATACCTGGCAATATTTACTAAACCCATTTTACTCTTTAAAAAGTAAATCAAGAACATATTTGCAGGAGGTGTGTGAATTTTAAATCACTTTCACCCACATTAAATGGTCTCATTTAATTTAATGAGAATAGTCTCATTTCCATTAGGAAGTTCTCTTGTGTTTTACTACCTCAATGCCCTAAAGAAGGAGTCAAGTTTATATTCCAGCAAAGGGGCAGAGGTCCCTGTGCCACTTTCATAGAAAACCTGCCTGTGTTATATTGAAAATTCCATCCTGCACTGATTACTGGTCTCAATAAACACATTATGATGGCTTTTATGGTTACCAGTGCTTGAGAGTTATTAGAAAATATAATGAAAAAAATTTAATATTGCCATGTGATTGCTTCCTACATTTTTTCTATTTTAAAAGAGTTGGTTAAAATGGTAATGTTCACCTCTACCATCCCAATATACTGCAGTTATTATAAAACTAAGAGACACCCACGAACTTTAAAGAGCAGCTAAGTAACCCAAGTCTGATGCTTTCCAGATGACTTGGTATTGGGCAAAGTGATCTCTCAATCTCAGGACCACTGGTGCTAAGAGTGGACAGTGAGGATAGGCATACTCACTTCACATTCCTGTCAAAATATGACATATTTTGAATACTGAAAATACACGAAACTTTTGAGATGATGTTTATGGGCGACAGATTGTGTGTGTGTGTGTCACACATACATGTGTGTAAGACAGAGGGAGTTCTTCTTGACATAATAAATTAGCTTCTATAGCCCTTAGAACAGGTTGTCTTAGGCCTTGAGAATTCAAGTGAGATTTCTGAATATCCAAATGCTTGTGAAGGTAACAATTATTTTTTACTTTCTGAATGATATGCTGAGGGGATAAAAGAGTCTTCATTCCATGGACTTTTAAACCACTCTAGACTGGAAGAGGCATTCCTCAAAGAGGAGAGGAGTTACACAAAAATCAGGAGCAGAGAGGTCTAACATCTACCTGTGGTGTCTTCATAAGGTGTCAACTTGGCTAGTCCGAACAACAGTTCCCAGAATTCCCTTTCTTGTATGTTTCTAGGAAAGGCAGTCCACAGAGAAATGTGGGAGATTTGGTGGGTGGAAGTGAAGCGGCAACCACCTTATAGCTTACCATGGTGCTGATGGGAGGTAGTAGCTACACCTACAAATGTTTCACCTTTCCTTGGGTTCTCTTTCAGATTCTCCAACTCCTGGGCTAGGTTTATGTGCTCAGTTCCATGATGAAGGGCCCTAGCTCTCCATACCAGTAAAGTCAGAGGCAATAAGAACTGACCCAGGTTTCAGTCTGTCTTTGTGAGGCTCTAGTCCATGCTTGGGGATTCTCCCCCAACATGGCATCCATCCTCCCTACACATGCACAAACACACACACACACACACACACACACCATCAGAATTCTGTATACATGTGTATATACATAAATGTAGAGCCAGCATATATACATATAGGTACAGCCTGTGGTTCTGCTTTCTGGGTGAATCCTGACTATACACCATCTCTCTCTGTCTCATTGATATTGAGGCTTGAGTTGAAGGCTTAGATTTGTTATTGTCTTTGTTGTTGAAATACATTCTTCATTCTGTTTTGGGTGATCTGTATTAGAGAAAGTGTCCTTGTGGTGGATTTCCAGAACCTCCCTTTATAGATTACTATAAAAGAGAGGCAGTTGTGAAATCTGGGTAGCTTTCCAAGGTTCTTTTAATAACCTCCCCTCAATCCTCTTCTCCACTGCTGTCCATCTATTGATCAGTCTATTTTATATCTACAGAAAGGAGATGATGCTTAAAAGAGTGACTGTGGAGACAGCATCTTTATCTATTCTGATTTATACATGTGCCTTTAGAGAAGAGAATTCAGAAAGGATTTTTCCAGTGGTCAGTCCTAAGAACTTGGTCTACAATTTGAAAATCAAATTATGTTTAGTCTTTCACATGGAAATTTGGCTCAATTGTCTCATCATTTCTTTTTCACTTTGATCTGATACTCAATATGCAAGACACAGTTGGATGCAGGATTCCAGACCTGATGACCTGGCCTGTCAACTCCTTTGTTACCTCATCACTCAGAAGAGGGGACATTTGGAACTCTGTTGATAGATTGGATCAGAGTGATCCAGCTTTCTCATCCAGATCTATGTTGGCTCAGTAATGCTGACAGTAGCAAAAATTGCTTGTGATTGCAAGAGTGATTACCTTTAGTCATAGGGAGTGAATCTGTTCTTTCTCATCAGCAGACGTGGTGTTCTGCCATTACTGTCATGGCAGTCATCTTGAGGTTTCCAAATGCTTTCAGGCCAGATGTAAGGCATACTGAGCTTGGACTGATCTGGAGCTTCGTGAAAGCCAATCCAATTTCTAAAAATTTAAGCTGAGAGTCATAACAACTCACATTTACAAAGTGCTGATTCAGGCTTCATGCCAAGCATTTTATAGGCATTTTCTCATTAGAGCAACTCTCTGAGGAAGTTATTATCATTCCCATGTTACAGTTGAGAGCATTGAGGACCCTAGGGGTTAAATAATTTGTCTGAAAGTCATACAGCTAATAACTTGAAGAGCTAGAATTTGAACTCAGGATGTTGAATGCAAAGGCTATGTATATAATCACCATGCTACCCTGGGAACCGAAGGTAAGTCCAATGGGGAAGAATGAAATAATCCACACTGTTGATTTACACCCATAGAATAGAAGCTCCCCCTGCTTTACTTCCCATCCCACCTCATGGTCAGAGAATAGGTTGGAGAAGAATTGGAAGTTCATGCTTATCTCCCTCTCACAGCCCTCTGAGACAAGGTCAAAAACAAAAAAATGGACTCAGCAGGTGAGGAGCTACCACAAAGGCACTTCACGTAGTCTCTACCCCTCCTGACTGTGACCCAGTTCTCTGCTAGGATAACAGATCAGAGTAAGGGTGATGTTTCTCTGAAGCTTTACTAAACAAATGGGGAAGCTGTATATACAAATTTTCTCAGACTATTAAATTACTACTAAGTTAGGGAGTAGGAGTGAGACAGGGTGAAAAGATACTACTCTTTTTGGCAAGACAAGCAAAACAAAATCTGGTCCACATGATTCTAGTCAAATATGCTAAGTGCCCTGTTACCCAGAGAACACATCTCATGCTCCATGTTAAACTGTCAGGACTTGTTCTGCTAAGTGGTATGTGGAGAGCAAAGCCAGTCCTGCAGGCTGCTCCCTGCTCCTGTAGACCCACTTGGATTAGGCCCACGGTTCAGCGTGACTCTGCTGGTTCTCATTAACATTCTTGTTGCCTTGTCATTGATAAAGAAATAAAATCAATATTATGACTCTCCCTTGACTTACTGTTTGTAGCTTTCAGCATTGGCTTTGCCCTTCAGATCTTTAAGAATTGATGGGATATATTAAAATTCAGGAGTCTAGTTCCAAATCACTTGTCATTTTGTGAGCTCTGATGCCCCAGTTACTGTTTCTCAATCCCACCATTAGATATATATGAAGTGCCTCTCTGTGTTAGGTGCTGAGGATACCAGGCTAAATGGTCATTTACCCAGGGAGTCCCATGGTTGTGAATGAGCCACAGTCATCTAATGACTTACAAGCACTGGAGCTCTCTGGGGGAAATGAGCATCTCTGTCTAGGGAAAAGGATTTGGGAGAACCTACAGAAAAGGAAGGGAATGACTGAGTTGAATTCTGAAGGATGCAAAGGAAAACAGGCTTGAGAAGCAATGGGAAATTGAATTACTTTTTTTTTTAATTTTAGTTAGTTAACATAAAGTGCAATATTGGTTTCAGGAGAATTCAGTGATTCATCACATACATACCACACCCAGTGCTCATCACAAGTGCCGTTTATTACCCATCACCCATCTAGTCAAATCCCCCCCCCCTCCTTCCATCAACTCTCAGTTTGTTCTCTATCATTAAGAGTCTCTTATGGCTTGTTTCCCTCTCTCCTTTTTTTCTTGTTTTGAGTAGTGTATGTAGACAAAGACCATAGGTAGAGACATTGCCAGAACCACATGGGAAAGTAGGCAAGAAGTTAAGAGGACTGTTGAATGCCATGCTAAATAATTTCATGATGGGGAAACATGAACATTGAATGTTTTGAAGCAAGGGAGAATTATGATCAGAGTAGTACTTTCATATTTTGAGAAGCTCTCTCTGCAGAAATGTCAAGGATGGATTGGAATGTCCAGAGTGAAGATGGGGGTGAGGCAGTTAAAAGCCATTACATTTTTTTAACAAGAGATGTTGGCGAAAAGAAGCCAGTAAGCAGACTACAAAATGGTGTTCGTAGAAGCAGCAGATTTGGGGCTGAGGATGGTTACACTAGGCATTTTGAGTCAAGGTGGGGAGAGTTTCATGAAGGAAGGAATGGCTGCCAATGTTGGAAGCTGCAGGTACATCTGAAAAGATAACAGGTAGGTACTGGATTTGGTATCTGGCAGATAACTAGTGACCTTGGTGAAGTTAGTCTCAGTGAAGTGGTATGACAAAAGTCTGACTGTAGTGGACTGGGGAGAGTGTAGGAAATGAAGACATTGCGAAGTCAATATGGATTGTCATTTTGAGAGAGTTAGCTGTGATGAACAGGATGACAGTTTTTTTTGTTGTTACTATTTTCATTTAAAAAAAAAATCAACGACAACAAAAAACCCCAGAAGATGAAAATTGTGAAAATGGAACCAGGTCAACTCCCTGTAGTCTTGTTAGTACTGGCTCTTTAAACCTCAAGACACACTGCAGCTTCAGAAGGATGAGCCAGTTGGATTCCGCCGCCATCAGAATAACTATTCTCTTTTGTCAAGAGCAACTGTCCTGATCATTCTCCTACATTTAGCCTGAATCCCATATTCCTCCCATCCCCCTTCTTAGATGTTATCCTGTTTATTTGGTTGATGCTCGTGCCATAACACTAGTGTTGACCACATCACAGTCCTCTGGCTCAGGCTGTGACTCTTCTCTGGTTCTGAACTGTAGACAGGCTGTATAAGGTCATCCTGAGCCGCAGTTCCACTCATACCAGGATATGAACTTCTCCCAGGTTAACATCCTCCAAAATGAACACCAAATGGCAGTATATGGTGGTAGGTTAAGAGTGGAGGCTCTGTAACCAGGCTGCCTGGGTTCAAATCCTGGCCATACCACCTGTTATCTGGGCGATTGTAGACAAATTTCACTTCTCTTTGCCTCAGTTTCCTCATCCTCTTCCTGGGAATAATAACAGAACCCAACTCACTGCATGGTCTTAGGGATTTCGTGTGTTGATATATGTAAAGTGTTTAGAACAGTATTTGGCACATAGTAAGCCCTCCTGTCTGTCCTTTTAAGAGAAGTTCCACAGTCAGCTCCAGCAAGGGTTTCTACCTTTTTGCTGCCCTCTGCTGGTCAGTGAACACATTGGAGGACTTAAAGCGTAAAGCCGACCCCTTGTGTTAGATACAACGCAGATCAGATGATGATGATGACAATAGAAGGGTTTGTTTATTATTTCATTGAATCTTCCCAGTCACTATAATGAAGCAGGTAGGGATCATCATCCCCTTTCCATAAAGAAGAAAATTGACAGAGAGAAAAATCCCAATATAAACTGTATGTGTATTGAATTAAGTATCATATGCATTAAAGTAAGCCTTATTTGTACCCCAGGGATTCAATTTGAGGGAAATAAAAATTTATTTGTTTAGTTTAAATCCAGGGAATATTTTGGTCTGATTTTTTTTTTCCAGTTCAATAGTTTCATAAAACATACAGTTTCGGCTTCAAATCAAACTGGTTTAGTAGTTTTTTTCCCCTTCCCCCCAAAAAGTTGGTTCAGTTCATAGTTTAGTAATACATTAACATTCAGGTTCCCTTCTACTTGAATTTTGGATTGAAGTTAGATTTGGTTCAAGTCCTGCTTCCAGGAGTCTAGTGAGTTTTAGATTGATGGACATATTCAGGAAACGGCCAATGGCTAACAAGAATGTACTGTGCCTGTTTCATCAAAAACCTTTCCACAGCCCTCTTGTCTGAACCCATATGATATCTGGTTCTCTTTAAGTTGGCTGTCCTGAGATGGAATAATAACGCTAAACATAGTAGTGAGTAGTGATTTTGCAATACTGACAAATGATCTCACTTTGCTGGACAGACTTCTAAACTTACAAATTTATAAATTTAGTTACACATGCATTCTAAAGGATCGTACATCACAGATGGATAGAATTTGGGGGCTCCATGCCTCTTATACTGTCTTATCCCCATTGTTACTGTGCAAACAGTGTATGAGTATGACAACTGTTTTGAATATGGATAATATCTCACTGGTAAGTTATTTTTCTTTAAAAATGTTTTGAATTCTGAGGTTCAACTTCATTATATATTTTTTAAAAAATGGGTTTCAATTTTATAATAAAATTTAATAGACAAATAGGACTTACTTATGGAAATGTGTTTATAGCCAACTTCGCTGGAATGGGTCATTTTTATTAAGCAAGGAAGCCTAAATTAAGATTTTGTTTGTATTGGGATAGTGGTTTATGGTGTCAGAGCATCAAGAAGGATTGGGAAACTGGAACCTGAGAATATAGGCTGAATCAGAGATGTTGTAGTAGTAACATTTACTGGGCACAGACTGTGTGCCAACCTCCTTGTCACATAGATACTATAATTATTTCCATTTAACAATTGAGAAAAACAAAGCTTAGAGGACAAAAGTAACTTGTCTAAACTGTGCTGGTTAGCAAGAAGCAGGATTTGAACCCAGGCTAATCCAGAACTCAGTCACTTAACAATCATAGTAAATTTGCAGGTAGTGAGGAATTGGGTACAAAATGTAAATTAAGATCAATGCAAAGGAGAAATTCAGACACCAAGCAGGCAAGCAAAATTCAGGGCATATGCAGCAACCAAGAGTCAAGAGAAGTCAAAGGTCAGAACCTTTTCATGCAGATGAAAACCAGAGGGGAAAACTAGTCTGAAGAAAAAGGGGGGGTGGAAGTAAACTTGGCTAGACAAACAAGGGGGCTAAGAGAATAACTGTAAGGCCTTAATCACAAGGAACTCTTGACTGAAATGCATCTTCCATCCTAGCCAGATGGCCTCAGCCAAGAAAGGAACCAAATTAATATTGGACCCATTAGAACTAATCATAGTATATAGGTTCATCCTACTTGGGTAAATGTGTGAGGTCAGAAATAAGAACAGGTTTAAGTCAACCTCAGGCCAAAGAATCTTCTATTTTGCCACATGTCATCTAGTTCAACTGCCTACTCAAAGCAAGAATTTCTTCTACAGCATCTCTGATGAGGTTATCCAAATGTTTGGACATTTCCAGGAGAGGTAAGATTCGCACCTTCTACGCAACTCATTGCTTTGGTCATAACATTCTAATTGCCAGAGTGTTCTTTTTTATGGGTCCAGAATTTCATCTATATAACTACTATCCATTGTCCTTGGGGTCTCACAAGGACACATCTGCTCTTTTTTGTACATAATGATTTGTATGAGATGAAGATGTTTAAAATGTCAAAAATAAAAAATCCAAAATCTTTTAAGAGATAGGAGAAAAACAAGCAAAAAACAAGCAAATCCAGAGCTCATTAGGGAAAGATGAGAAGAGATGCCATAACGAACCACAGTCTGGTGTCTTTTTTCATTTTCATCCCACTCCCAGAAGAGTTCACCCTTCTAGATACTACTACATACCAAGTCTCCTAGGCAAAACTGTGCTGTCTTTGTAGAACCATGAATAGTTAACTAATAGTGCTTTTTTCTTTCCATTAGTTCTATGGGGACAAGCTAGTATTGCTCAAAAATAACTGTATTAAGAGAGACAAGGGGAAAAGAAGTATGAAAGAAAGATGATGAGCATATGATCAATAGACATAAGCCACAAATTTGGATAGTAGTCCTTCCAAACCAGAGTGCCTTCTTCTCTATGCTCCCATAAGAATGAGGAGGGGGAGGCTGCAGTGGAATCACATCTTTCCTTTGGAGGATGATGGCAGTGTTATCTCATGTGTTGAGCAAGGGGGACTGCAGTATTTTTGCGTTCTGGTAGGCAGTAGAAAGTAAAGTGGCCATTACTTCTGTGAAAGGGGAACTGGAAGTTCCAATCTTTTCTGAGTACATACCACGGGCCTCTTAATCGTCACTGTAACATAGTAAGGAGGCAGGCTTCATGCAACCCACTTTACTGATGAAAAAACAAAACAACTAAGGTTCAGAGAAAGTAAATTGCCTTAAGTGCACATAGCTAGTTAGCATTAATAATAGTAATAAATATAATATAAACATAATAAAAATAAAGGCGACATCATTTATTGACTTCCATCATGTTAGTAGTTTATATAGCAGTTACTTAACATTCTCTTCCATTCATTCATTTAACCAACAAACATTTACTATGTAACTTAGAGCCAGTATGTGGCCAAAATTTGAATGTAATCAAATTTCAATGCATATAGGTTGAAGGCTTATTGACAAACTAGGCTTCCGCTAAGCATTATATGTGATCAACAAAATACAATTCCACTTTCATGGAATTTACCGTGTAAATTTATCCAGCAGCTGAGACTAGCAAATAAATAAGCAATGACAGCGATGAATGGTAAATGTTGATCTAAAGGCTGTGTTCCTTCCCCTCCAACATACTGAGACACATGAAATCTGGAAATATGCTCATGGAGCACAGGCTGAGCTCCAAGGAATTTTCCTTTTTAAAGACATTGAGCCCTGCAGGCTCCCCTGCCTTCCCTGCACAGTGTGGTCCCAGGAGAGGATGAAGTGGCCATGGGGGTGGCAGTGTAGCACCTGGGAATGTAAGCAGGCAAGGGCTTGGAAGTGGCTGCCTGGCCACGGGTGTGCGCAGAGGCTTGCAGACAGCTCAGCCCTTCCAGTGAACTGCTTGCCAAGGTATGAGTGAGTCCTTCTGTAGGGCACTGGAGAATTGGCTGGGCCTGGGGGGCGGGGTGGGGACGAGTG
>LNAC01000147.1:458370-495530 GCA_002007465.1 Ailurus styani
GGACGAGTGGGGGTGGGGGTGGGGGACTGGTGTGCTGTGGTCCACAAAGACAGGAACATAAATTTTTTTCATTAAAACAATCTTGAAATTGTTGGCAAGCCCATAAAAAGGATTGGTTAGAGCCGTCTTGGGGCAGCTTTTCTTTGAGTTCAGTTTATTAATGTAGGTTTTTACATGGCTTTTTATTAAGAAACATATGGTACTTTAGGCCATTTAACACCAAGGAAAAAGCTTCATAAAGAAACATTCTGAACACTCATATAATATAAACTTGTACTCTTGCATTTTGCAGAAAAGCCAGTTATTGGAAGATCTGTGAATAATCTCTAATGTTCATTGACAAGATATTTTATCTCCATTTAGAAATAAATACATCAAGCCTTTCAAAAGGGGAAAGAAGAATCTGGGTCAAAAAGGTCTGTGTGTGTTGAAGGAGGATGAAAATTTGACAATAGGAGGTTTTACATATATTTCCCCACCCCCCAAATGCCTTATTGACCCTTTGAGGTGTTTTCTTAAGCAGCTAAGGAAGATGTCTTATGTTGCTTGAATTCAGGGCAAGACTCCATTAAATGAGATCCTTTCAAAACTATTCTCTACAAAGAAATGCAGGCTAATTGGAAAAAGAGCCTTGGGGTTGAACTTATGTGTTCATTTTTTGCCCAATGCTAGGTTCACAGAGCCAGGCTCAGAGGTAAGAGAATTCTCAAAAGAACAGTACCCAACCTCAACAAAACATCTGCTGGAAACATGGCCCTATCAATTTTTGTTCTATCTGGGAGTCACTACTAATGTTGCAGACACTAGCCTTGCCCCTGTCCTGGAGGCAGCAACCAGGAATGTGCAGAGGCCAGGGGCTGAAGCTATAGACACTGGCCCCAAAGACAACACACAGCTGCTTGAGGCTACTACTTGGAGGACTAGAGCTGGAACCAAGAGAATCCTCGCTTGGCAGGGATCACTCATGTGGCAACTTGTGGAAAGCCGTATGTTAGTAGTGGTTCTCAAACAGGAGGTTTTTGCCATCCAAGGGCTTTCGGCAGTGTGTGGAGACAGTTTTGTGTGTCACAACTGAGGGTGATGGTGCTTCTGGCATTTAGTGGGTAGACATCAGGAATACTGATGTAAATGACCTACAGTGCACAGGGTCGTCCTTATAACAGATTTATTCAGCCCCAAATGCCAGTGGTGCCACTCCTGAGATACAGATGCCCTCTGAGGTTTGGATTGTTGTTTTTCTGTTCTATCCAGAAAAATCCCAGAAACTCCTTGACCATACCTAAGAGTCCTTGAAGGTGCTAAATCAACTCTACCTCGCTGTAGGGGTAGAGAGCATAGATTTTCCAGATAATTGGGTAGCCACCTTAGGGGAGTGGACAGGTGGCTCTGTTGTATATTTGAAGGTTCTAAAATTAAAAAGCAGAGACAAATAAGATGGGGAGGAAACATGGGAGGGAAGATGTTTGACTCTGGGCCCATGACATGGAAGACCCTACCCTCTAGGATGGCTTTGAGTCTGGAGGTTGCTGTGTCTGTGACCAAGGAAAGGACCCCAGTGGAAAGCATCACTGCCATCCCAGATCAGTGAAGGAGGGCAGTCCCAAGACTAGGGACTGGTACAGGACCTCCCCAGGTCAGCTTTGCTCTCCCAACCAGTGTGCCCCCTTGTGGCCACAGGACAAGGTGTTACATTGTTTCCCTGCTTGACTGAGGAAGTTGGCGTTCCCATCATCCTCAGGGACAGACCTAGAGTGGATAGTGCCCTATGAACTGGGAAAGAGGAGAGTAAATACTCCTTTTACTCCACGCTCAGATTTTCATCACTATCACCTAGCAATAAAATCACAACTATTGATTCAATGCCTGCTGTTAGCAAGGCACTGTCCTGGATTCTCTCGGAGAGATATGTAGAGGAATAGATCCTGCCCCCCAAAAGAGTCATTCCATAGCAGGGGAGACAGACATATCTCCCACACTATAGAATATAACTGTAATAAAAACCAGATCATTGTAAGTGCTATAATAGAGGTAGTACAAGTCAAATGTAGTGGGACAACAGGAAGCAGAAAATAAATTTATTCCAACTTGAGGCATGTGGGAAGACCTTAGAGAAAGTGGCATTTTTACAGGACCTTGAAAAATAGAGAGGTTAGTATGTGCCCAGAGCTAAGAGAGCACATGGCCTGTTTGATAAGTCACAATTAATTTGGTGTAACCGAAGCAGACAAAACTTTCAGCGGAGCTGCAATGAAGACTACAAAAGGCATTCAGAGCTGACCACAGAGGACATGAATACCAAGAAGAGGAATTTGTATTTTATCCTATCTGTAACAGCAAACTGTCTGAGGGTATTTGAGCAGGAGAACGATATGATTAGTTCATTTCTTTAGAAAGGGAATTTTGTTTGTAGTATATGAGAGATGGAATGGAGAGATGGGAGGCTGGACAAGCAGGCAGAAAACTTTGAAAGCAATTGATGGGGTTTTTTTCTTCCTTTTTTAGAGACATGGAGGATGCAGCTGAAAGATCCAGCCGGTATTGGAGAGGGTGGTAGAACCGTGTAGAAGATAAGAGCAGGGGCTCTGGAACTCTACGCCCACATCCAAACCCTAACTTTGTCATTTGGTAACTGGCAAGTTACCTAACCTCTTTGTGTCTCAGTTTTCTCATCTGTAAAATGTGACTAATAAATATAATCTTCCTTACAAGGTTGTTGTCGAGAGTTTTAAGTGGGTTACATAGAAATACTTAGGATAGACTTAGAGTTGATTATTACATTTTTTAGGAATCTTGCAAGCTGTTGACATCAACGTTGGTAGCTTGAAATAAGCCATGGTGGGAGTACTTACAAATGGAAATTGACAAATGCTACAAATCAAAGAGACAGAGAGAGATAGAGAGAGAGAATGAGAGAGGAAGGGAGGGTTGGATAGATGAAGAAAAGGTGGGATGGGAGGAGGGAGAGAGAGAGAAATAACTCCTACATGACTGAGCTCTGGAACACCTCAAATTTCAAACCCAGCGTCTCAAGCCACCTGAGTTCTTTGAGTGGGTACTAAACATTTGATGGAAGGAAAAGGATCTCAACAATTAGGCATATTGTATACAGTCTGCATTGTTTATCTCATTACACTTGCATAGAAAAGTGGAATTTGAAGTGACTTTTGAGGAACGAAATCAAAGTGATTTAATTTAAGCAATAAGTGCTAGAGGAAACACTTTTTTGCTACTTTAAGCCTAGGGCCACGCAATGTATATATATAATACCATGGTTTAATTGAAGGCAAGGTTCAAGGATAGCTGGCTTGGAAATCAGACTACCCAAGTTTGAATCCCTCTTCTACTACCTATTAGCTTGAAGAAGATGTTTCTCCTCTCTGTGCCTGAGTTTCCTTCCACATCTATAAAATAGGGTAATAAATAGCACCTCTCTTATAGGATTGTCCTAAGGATTAAATGAGTTACAGTATGAATTAATATGTAGACTACAAAGAACAGTGCTAGCTCATGGTAAATACAATTGAATTATTAGCTGTTATTATTATGTTTTTAAAGATTAACTGTTGGATTTCATAGTCATGTGATTTCTTTGACCCTTGGTTTTCTCATCCATAGAATAGAAATAATATTAACAACTGGCTCATCTATCTTATAGGGTGGTTACAAGGCTTGAATTAAATACCTTAAATGTGAAAGTGCTTTGGAAACCATAAAATGCTAGAGTATCACCTCTGGTGATGAGAATAAATACGATGCAGAGAAGCAGTCTTGGAATGCAATTGCAAGGAATGAGATAGCTATTTCTGTGCAAAACCCACAGGTTGATTGTGAACATTAGGAGGCAAACTGCAACAGACTGTGCAAATTAGGAATGCCTCTGCCAAGCACACATTGGCATGCCCTTGTGCTCAGCATGAAACAGAATCAGACTACATGTTGGTCTTTTTGACTACAAACCCACAAACAGATAGCAACTGTAAGCAGTACTAACACACAGTAAAAAAAAAAAAAAAAAAAAAAAAAAAGAAACTCACTGAGGTCTGATTACACCTGAAACTGGAATGATGTGATGTTAGATTTCTAGGAAAGCTTCTAGGCTCCCACCCCCTTCTTCCAAGTTCACTTTCCTTAGCTGAATAATGACTGACCTCAGACCTTATTATATCATTTCTTCATTACTAGAAAAGCTAAGAGTTTAATAAGTTATTATCTACTATTTAGACCCCAGGGTAAATGAAGGAAGAGAAAAATCTACATCCAGATCTGGGCAGCATGCACTAAATAAATACTCCGCACTACTCTTCTTAAATCATGTCTCAGGTGTTATCTCTGTATTAATAGACCAGCTTTACTTTGGATTGGCCTATTTGGATTGCTTTATCCCCCTCCCACCTTTTAAAACTCTCTTTTCCTTGACTTCCATGACATCATTTTATTTGGTTCTTCTTTTTATCCTCTGGCCATTCTTGCTTCATTCCCTTTGATACCTCTTCCTCTTAAATGTTGGTGTATTCCTCATGATGTATTTCTCTGTTCATTCTATCATCTCTTCTATGTATTCTCAGTTATATATTTGCATCTCCCACATCTGAATCTCTAGCCTTACTCTCTCCCATGAAACTCCCCCTCATTGTGGGTGATTTGAAAGCACTTTGAGGTCAAATATCTAAAACCAAACTCATTTTTTCCCTCTCTGCCCCAACTTTCTTTTTTCCAGTTGTATTTCCAACCTGTCAACCATAGTCAAGGTCTTCACCCTCCACCTAGTAACTTAGGTTAGGAACCTTCATATCCTGGATGATTTCTTCTTTCTTTTCACCCCCACACTCAAATAACTACAAAGTCACAACTACTCTTCTGCACATTATCAACCAGTTCTCTTTTAGTGCTCTTCTCTTGCTGTCTTCATTTATGTCCTCATAATGTTTCATTTGCATAATTGCAATATTTTAACCTGTTTTCTGGACTGTAACCTCACTCCCCAGTGGAATTCATTTTCCACAAGACCAAAATATTATCTTTGTAAAGTAAATGTTATTATTCCTTTCTCTTACTTGAGCTGTCTATTAAATATTAAATTATCTCCAAACTGTTACATGAGGTGGCCCTAAATACTACTCCAGCCTCCTCTCACATCTCTGTCCAAACATGCATTCTATGTTCTAGTTGCAGAAAAACATTTATTATTGTTCTATGAGGCTTCCATGCTTTTATACATGGGAATCCTGTATTCCTTTCACCCCTACTCTTAACCCCACAATTCAGCTAAATAATATCCCTTATAAGGATGCATTCCCCACATCTCTAGTCTCAGTGTTGTAGTCCACAAATGAGTGAATATGGCATGCTTCAAAGTAAATATCTGCAAATGATGACTTTGTTTCCAATGTTGTAAGAAAATTGGAACAGCCATAGAAGAGTTTCCCCAGAATCCTATCACATCTTCCTGTCATCAGTATCTGCATCCATATAGGTGACATATTCTGCCTCCCTTCCTTCTACTGTAGATTAGCATTCAATGCCCCTGTATAAAGCCAGTTCCTCTCTTTGTTCCTACCCTGCATTATCTACTGAAGGGGAGCACTCCGGTAATTCTTCTCTCTCTAACACCATCAATTTTTTTTTTCACTTTCTACTAGATGGTTCTGTCAGCATTCAAACCAGTTACTATTTCTCCTAACTTAAAAGATAACTCTTTTCTTTGATTTCACTTTCCTCATTAGCTCCCAGCTCATTTCTTTCATTCTTTCAGCAAAATTCCTCAAAAGAATTTTCCATATTCACTGTTACCTATTTCCATTCTCCCATTTTCTCTAAAACCTACTCTAACCTAGGCTTACCCCCATGACTACCCCCCAAACCACTCTTGTCACTGTCACTAATGATGCAACGTAACTCAGTTTTTGGTCTTCTTCCTGGTTTACAATCCCTCTCTTGGTGAATCATCAGCTCCAGTGGTTTACTAGCATTAAAGACATCAATATGCAGATGACTATATCTATATCTATATCTCCAGCCCAGACCTCTCTCCCAATCTCCAAATTCCTAAACTCCACTCCACCTGCCTGCTTGACAGCTCCACTTGAATGTCTAACAGGCATCTTAAAATATGTCTGGAGCCAAACTCCTGATCCTTTGTCTGGAGCCAAACTCCTGATCCTTTGCCCATACCTTGCTCCCGACATGTCTACCTGCATCTCAGGTGAGAGTAAGTCTATCTTGCCAGTTGCTGGAGACATAAAATATTGGAATCTGGATTCCTCTGTTCCTCTCATATTCCATATCCAATCCATCAAGAAATCACACTGGAGGTACTGACTGCTTCTCACTACCTTCACTTCTACCACCTATCCTGACACCACCATCCTCTCTCATTTGGACCATCACAGCACATTCTAACCTTGTACCACTAGAGTCTATACCTACACATACGCAGTGTCATCCTCTTAATATGTAAGTCGGATTATGTCACTCCTCTACTCAAAACCGTGCTGCACCTCATCATTTTACTCAGATAAAAGGCAAAGTCCTTACCATGACCAGAAGACCTGTCAGGATTTGCAAACTCTAGACCTTTCTGACTGCCTCTTCTACTTCCCTCCTCCTCACTTACTGTCCTCCAACCACTTTGGCCCCACTCCTTTTCCTCAAAAGTTTTAGGCATATTCTTGCCTTAGGACCTTTGTTTAAGCCTGCCTCTGCCTCCAATTCTCTTGCCTAGATACTCCTTGGCATGCTCATCTCCTTCATGAGCAGGAGTATTATTTACTTTTTTCCCTACTGTATCTTAAGTGCCCAGAACATAGTACATACACAAAAAATCTCTCTCACTCTCTATTTCTCCTTCCTTCCTTCCCTCCATCTCTCTCTCTCTCTCTTTATTTCTTTCTAAATTTATAGTTTAAAACAACAAAAAACCCAATTTAAAAAATGGACAGTGAATGGTCACCTAACCAAAGGTACAGAGATGGCCAATATGCATATGAGAATCATTAATCATTAGGGAAATGCAAGTTAAAAGAACAACAAAATACTACTATATACCTATCAGAATGGCAAAAATCCAAAACCTGACAATACCAATACTGACAAAGATATGAAGCAAATGGGAAGTCTCATTTATTGCTGCTGGGAAGGCTAAAATGGTATAACTTTGGAAACAGTTTGATAGTTTCTTACAAAGCTAAACATGGTCTGAAGCAGCAGTTGTGCTCCTTGATATTTACGCAACTGATTAAAAGATGTATGTCTATGTAAAAATCTGCACACAAATATTACAACAGTTTTATTTATAATCACTAGAATCTGGAAGCCTATGTGATGCGATCTTCTGTGATCTTATTAAAATCTTATAACTCCAGACTAATCATGAGAAAAACATCAGAAGAATTCCAATTCACATTCTACAAAATGCCTTAAAACTGTCAAGGTCATGAACAAACAAGGAAAGTCTAAAAAACTGTCACAGCCAAAAGCTTAAGAGATATGATGACATAAATGTAAGGGAATATCCTACATGGGATCCTGGAACAGACAAAAATGTTAAAAACCAAGGAAATCTGAATAAACTATGGACTTTAGTTAATATTAATGGATTACTAGTGATCCATTAATAGTGAGAAAATCACCATTCTGATGTAAGATGTTAATAATAAGAGATTTAGGTATGGAATATATGGAAACTCTCTGTACTAATTTTACAATTTTCTGTAAATTTAAAACTAAAGTTAAAAGTGTATTTCTTCTTAAAAGCTCTAAGGCAATCTCAATTTTACAGAATACTTGCTAGTACAAAGAACTCTTTTATTTCCTAAACCATTTGAGATGATGCTCCCAGATGCCCTATCACCCCCAGAAACTCGAGTGTGTAATTTCTACAAGTAAGAACATTCTCCTACATACCCACAATACAACCACCAGTATCAGGAAATTAACATTGATGCATCACTACCACCCAATCCACAGACTCCACTCACGTTTCACCAATTATCCCAATAATGTTCTTTATCACAAGGGAGCCAGTCCAGAGTCACATATTGCATTTAGTTGTCAAGTATCTTTAATCTCTTTTAATCTGGAATAACCTTTCCTCAATATTTTCTTGATTTTCATGATCTTTAGAAGATTTTTTTGAAGACTGAAGACTAATTATTTGGAATGTCCCTGAACTTGAGGTTGTATAATGTTTCCTTGTGATCAGACAGACGCAAGCTATTTATCTTTGACAGAGACACTGCAGAAGTAACGTTCTTATTGCATGATATCAGGTGGGGGTCTGTCCCTGTAACAATGATATACATTTTGACCTCTTAATTTCGGGGGTGTCTGCCAGTCCCCTCCACTGTAAAGTTACTCCTTGTCCTTTTGAGATTAATAATTAATTGGAGAGATATGCTTAGAAATACTATAAATATCTTCTTTGTCATCAGTCTTTTAATTTGTGCATTTATTTATATCAGTTTTATCTCTTGGTTTCCTATTGTATTCAATGGGTTATATAATCCATTACTATCATTTTAAATTATTTATTTTTTAAAAAAGATTTTATTCATTTATTTGACAGAGAGAGACACAGAGACAAAGGGAACACAAGCAGGGGGAATGGGAGAGGGAGAAGCAGGCTTCCTTCGGAGCAGGGAGCCCGATGTGGGGCTCGATCCCAGAACCCTGGGACCGTGACCTGAGCTGAAGGTAGAGGCTTAACGACTGAGCCACCCAGGTGCCCAGAAAAAGAGAGAGAGCAGGAGCCAGGAGAGGCAGAGAGAAAGAATCTTCAAACAGACTTCTCACTGAGCATGGAGCCCTATGTGGATCTCCATTCTAGGACCCTCAAATCATGGCCTGAGCAGAAACCAAGAATCTGACGGTCAGCCAACTGAGCTATCCAGGCGCCTCTTATTTTTTATATTGCTGTTTACCTTGTCCCAGACTTAAGCTGGTTTTTGCATCTTTTGGTTTCTTTTCTTTTTTTTCCCCTTTCCTTTAAAAACATTTTCTGTATCCTTTCGGTGTCTCATCATCTTTCTTACTTTCTGACACAAACGTTCCAGACTCATCTAGCTCTTCCCTGTCCCGGCCCAGGAATTAGTAGCTTTTCCACAGTCTTAGTTCTCTTCAGTGGAGAATGGTTCTGGAAACTAAGATTTGGTGCTAGTTGTGCTTATTGTCCTTGCTCCCAAGCCCTCTTACTGGACAGACATTGAACATAAACTTGTACATTGAAGACTATAATTCTCACTGAGATCTCCAATTCGAATCCCAAATTCACAGGGTTCAGTCTAGTTTTCTCCCTTTCCACAATTGTAATTCCTTTATCAACAGTAACAATCCTGGCACCAATTATTCTTAATATATTGCTACTTTGATCAATCCTACTCACGGAGGCAATCTCCTGTCACCACTGCCTCTCTCCCAGGATGGATGCCCTCCTTATCCTACATGGGTTTGGACACTCTACTCCAGTCTCCCAGATGCCGTCCTCATCACACACAGGCTCTGATACCATATACCGGGCTTTATCTCCCTGCATCTGTGTTCCCCTTACCTTTGTGGACACCCGTACAGTATGCTGAGCTCTCCTCTGGGGAGATGCTTTCCTCACTCTGCCTAGGGTTGTGCACTCTGTGCAGAATACCCTCCTTTGCTGACAGTCTCTCACCCCTTGTAGATGTCCACATACACACTGGAATTACCTCCCCACCTACCCCTAGTCAGGCTCACCCACCTCACTAGTCAGGCTCCGGGTCCCTAAACTCCCTTCATCCTGGTGAGGATACCTATATAGCTCTGCTCATAAAAAGGACATTAAGGGGGCACCTGGGTGGCTCAGTCATTAAGCGTCTGCCTTGGGCTCAGGTCATGATCCCAGGGTCCTGGGATCAAGCCCCACATCAGGCTCCCTGCTCAGCGGGAAGCCTGCTTCTCCCTCTCCCACTCCCCCTGCTTATATTCCCTCTCTTGGTCTCTCTCTCTCTCTATCAAATGAATAAATAAAATCTTTTAAAAAAATAAAAAAGGACATTAAGACTGAATTGTTCCAAAAGGGAAGAGAAAAGAGGGAGAAATAAACATTTCTTGAATGAATGAATGAATGAATGAATAAATTAAAAAATGCCTTACGTTTCCTCTGAACTATTGCACCTGGGTGTGTAACAATGGCGTACAGGGATTATTAGGATATCAGTCTAGGTGTAGAGGGATCAAATTTTACCTGAAATCAAGGCTGGAAGTCATGCCTCTTCCCAAAGAGGTTTTAAAATATCTTTCCACAATCATAGTTCTCTGCAAATTGGTGGCTAACCTTATGAGAGTGAGTCTAAAATCCCCTTAGCTGCTGAGTCTTCTATGCCTAGATCAGGACTCTCCAGGCTCTAGGAGGTGGTTAAGCACTAAAGCCCTGGGTTCCTCTGTTGGGATGGGGAAGGTTTAAAGCTGTCGCATAGAAGTGCCAGTTGTGCTACTAGCTATCCACTTTCAGCTCATACTCCAAGCAGGATGTGACTTTTCTTGCCAAAAGGATTTCTAAATCTCCCTTTCATGCCACAGCATACATGACACAGATGAGGCAAGAGAAAGAACAGGGTCTAAAATGATTAAGGGAGGGGCTGAGTCATTGCAGCCATTCTGTTAGCAATTTGTGCAGCAAGAAGCATGTGGGACAAAGCCTTCTGAGGAGATCATCAATGAGTATTTAAAGACTGACTCTGAGTAAGGAGTAATCCAAGTTTAAAAATTATAAAAAATTAGTAGCAAGAGTAATAAAGTAAAACATAGTCAAAACTGCTTGAACTGAGTAAGGTGGACCATCCTAGAACTACTCCATTAGCCACAGCACATGAGGGTTATCACCAGCTCATGACTCAGAATACTGGACCATCTCTCAGGAATTCTGTGCTACTTTTCTTGTTCCATGCACTGCCCTCTTGTATAGCAGTTAGAAGTGTGGAAACTACATTCTCAGTATCCCTGCCAGCAAATTCTAGATTAGGTTTATTTGATGAGAGGCACTGTATTAAAATGTAGTGTTGTTGTTGCTGTTGTTATTATTATTACTCAAGTATGGTGAGACCAACAGATCAGGAGACAACCTCCACTGAAAAGAAAGTCTGTTACACTCACAGATCCCAAGAGGAGGGGGCACACCACACAAAGGGAACCACACCCACACAGAAATTACCAATGTCAGTCAGGAGGCAGAGGGAGAGGGGAAAATGTGAGCAAGGTCCTTTATTGGGGGAAGGAAGAGCGAGGCAGGCAAAGGGGTTTAGGATTGGCAAGTTGGACTAATTCAGCCGGCTCTAGGTAATAGAGGCTGTTTCTAGTTGTCTGGCACTTGATCATATGGTGGTGGATATGTGAGCTAGAGTGTGAGTCAATAATGGAGGTGACTGGGGGTGTGGACTCTAGATTGGTTGGTTCTCATAGGAACTGGTGATTAGTTTGATATCTCTAGGAATTCGCTCATCCTGGGAGGAGCAGTCCTACTTGGTCAGCGAGGCCCCAAGGTGTAAAAGTATTAGAAAATACAGGCCTTTCCTTGAGATCTGGAAGGCTGAGCAGAAGTCACACATTGTTATGCAGGTAGCAGTAGGCAGATACAAAGGCTTTGGCAGAGGTGAGATTTTTGTGGCAACCATGGAGACACTTACTGCTAAACACCCATCTTAGTGCTATAATCACTGTCTAGTTTCTTGGAGCTCCTGCAAGTTCTCAGCTCCCTAAAAGGCAGCAGTACCCCTGAGATGTAGCAGTGGCCTGCTCGGACCTTCCTTTTGCTGTTCTTCCTCTGGTTTTATAAATGCACAATTACCTGAATTAAAACTTCTCTGCTTGAAATACCTGGAGTAAAATATCCACTTTGCTGCCCAAACCCTGGCCAACATTCAGAAAGATGTGCAGGTTACTGCGTACATTTTATAATTTATTGTTGATAATACGCTAAATTGACTTCTCCTATCGAGATGCTAGTATCTAGAATTGACAAAAGTATGTGCACAATTTCCTTTCTGGAATTCTGCCATAACAGAGTTTCTTCTTCTCTGATGAGCCGGATGCTACGGGTCTTATCTCCTGTATTCTCAAAGGACTATGTCTTTATTTTTACTGTGGTGAGTACTTAGTACTCTAATTCTCTGTATACATACTCGTCCTTCCTGCAAGATCTGTGAACTCCTTTGGGACAGAGTCCTTGTATACGTCACACTGTAGGCTCAGTATTTTGTATGGTTCTTGACACACTGCAAGTGGTAGGATACACTGTACAGCAAGTAGGTATGTTCCACTCTGGTTACCTGTAGGGAATGCATACAGATAAAAATAGCTCCTGTTTATCGGCTATACTATATACCAGGTGTATACGATTGTCATCTCAGTTAATCCCCAAAAAAACCATGTAAGGTAATAATATCTGAGACTGAGGCTTGGAGAGGTTTGGTTTTGCTTAAAGTCACATAGCCAGTAAGTGCCATTTGAGAGAGTAGAGGCAGTGAGTGGCCCTACTCCTTAGAAGGAAAAATTCCTTAAAGAGATGCAGTCCTGCCCTCCCATGTCTTCCCTTCAACACTGAAACAACAACGTACAGAGACCATGGACAATTACTTAAAACTAATTGAAATATGAACAACCTTGGAAGAAGGGTCTTGGGCAAAGCAAACTCAAAATTACTTGCTCTTGGAATGAGAACAGGAAGAAAATGAAGAACGTGGCTTTCAAGGAGTTTAGGAAGCTACACAGAAGAACATTTTCCCAGTTGAGTGGGGATTTGTTTCTTTGACTTGTCTGAGATCAGAGCTAAATGTCCTGTTTGTTTGGAAGAAATGTTTCTTTCTTCGCCTGAGTGGAGCTGTTTTGGAACTGGATGCATCTCTTTGTAAATCACGTTCTACCTTAGGACTTGCCCACCATCTTCTTCCTAAGAGCTCTTTGAAGAAAAATATAATGTTTATCTTCATATTTTTATCACTTAGCACAGTTCCTGACTCATGTTAATTAGAGGAATGAATGACAATGAATGAATATAATGGAAACAATAAGTAGATAAATGCAAATGAATTAATTTCCCTAATATATATCTTATTTCTGTTCTATATAAAGAGACATAATCAAAATACATGTGTCTTAAATTTATATATTATAATGGGAAATATTGGACAGACTCTAAAAAATATTCCGGGCAAGCAAGGTTTGTGGACTGATAGCTTCCAAAACTTGATCTGCATGACCATTTCCTGTTTGGTGGTCTGGCTATTAAGATCTTGAGATTGTCACAGGCAGGTGAGCTGATAGAACTAACACGAAGTTTTTGCATCCAGTATGGAAAGGCAAATGAAATCCAATCTTAGAAAAATGATGGGTATTGAGACTGGACAAAAGGAAAAATTCTACTTGCAGTGACCTTATTATTTCCTTTAAAACTGTGAGTATTATTTCTTCCCTTTACTTTTTCTGCCAGCTTCTCACAGAGCAGTATGCACACATTATCAAATTGTACAATACTGTGTATTGGTTTTCCAGGGCAGAGTATCAAAGGCTCTCATGAGGAAAGAAAAGGTTTTTGTAGAATGACACTGGATACTCTAAACATTCTCATGTTCTTTTTCTTCCAGAATTGGAGCTCTTTTTTGATCCGATTTTACATTTGAATATTTTGAATATAAGACATTTGGGGCAGAATAGTGTCCTCATTCTGCTAACATTATGACGTATTTAAGGAAAAAAGAGACAAACAAAAAAGTCTTAAGGGAAAAAAAGAATTCTTCTAGAATAATCAGGAAGAGAGTTCTTATTTTTAATTCTTTTAGGTATATAAAATTGGATCTGTCCCTAAGTGATCTTACCTTTATTCTGTTCATTACCTGTATTATTTCACATCAATGGCAAACTCTCACAATGACTCATCTTACTCTATTTAAAGTTATCCAAGTGGTTTACAGTTGAATCATTTCTACCATTCCTTTGGGGATTTAGAAGAAAACAAACAGTAGATCAGATTTTTTACGATTTGTTGTTGATGTTGTTGACTAGGCTAAAATGTTACATTTAAAAGATTTCTAGTTATCCACAAATCCAACTACTGAAGTCCATCCTGAAGCTCAATTCTACAAATTATTTTTGAAGAATGTATGCTAAGGCAACAATTTCCAACACAGCTCCCAAGAATAAGATCTTTTTATTGATATAATTAATCTCTTGTTCTATGGGCTAGAAGTACTCTCCTTGTCACCTCCCTTCCGCTACCCTCCCAGAACAGTCTAATCAGAAGAGAATAGTCTCAGAAATATGGTTCTGTTAGATCACTGGCATTCTGTGGGACACTGGTTCTCAAAGGAAATTTTCCAGATATAAATTACAAACACTAACAAGCAACGGGCAGGTCAAAATATGAATGTCTCCATCATTAATAAGTGTTCTTGGATACTGAAATCAAAGACAATGAAATTGAGACCAGCATGTTTCTGTTTTTCCATTAAATCCATAAATAACCCTTTCCCACTCACCTGTATTTGTTTTAGATATGCTTTAGCTTCCAGAGGAATTTAAGAGCACGAGTCTTGCAAATGAGGTAAACTCAGAAGTTCAGTCTTAGAGTCTTTTTTACTTATTTACTTATCTATCTATGTATCTATGTATCTATCATCTATCTATCTATCTATCTATCTATCTATCTATCTATCTATCTATCTATCTATCTATCTAAGAGAGAGATAGAGAGAGTGAGTGGGGGAGTGGCAAAGGGAAAGAATCTCCAAGCAAACTCGCTATTGAGTGGAAGCCCAAGGCAGGGCTGGACATGGGCTCAACCTCACCACCCAAGAGATCACAATCTGAGCAAAACCAGCAGTCAGATGCTTAACCAGCTGAGCCACCCAGGTGCCCCTTAGAGTCTTTAAATAAGGAGCTTAACAAATCCAACTTTTTCAAACATTCTATGCATCTATCAATATTTTTACCAGCCTGCAATTTTTTGTAGTCTATCCCCCTATGTCATTGCTTTATGTTTTCCTCCTTGAGTCAAAGTGGTCCAACTCATAAAAAAATGAAACTTTTTGTAATACAAAAAAACCTTGTTTTTTTTTTTAGTGATTCTCAACTTTATTTTTTCCAATCTTTTATGTACAAGGAGTGTTTGCTAAAATAAGAGTCCACAATAAAACATGCTTTTGAGTTTTCTATAGAAAAGATAAACTAATCAAAGAGACTCCTTAAACTGGGAAATTAGATTAAGTATCATCCCTCGTCTCTGCTCTCTAGGAGCTAACAATCTAGCACCCTGAAAAGTGATAAAACATTCCTAGGCTGTGCATGGCAAGTGACAGTGAATGGAGGGGAGAATGGAGGAAAAACAGATGATTGGAGGTGATAGAGGTGTTAATAGGACAGGAGTGACCTGCTAAATCTTCACAGAGGAGTTGAAATTTAAGTTGGGTCTTCAATGACAGTGTTTGATTCCTGTGAATGCTGTAACAAAATACCACAAACTGGGTGGGTTAAAATTGGGCCATGCTTTCTCTAAAGGCTCTACATGAGAATCTTTCCTTATCTCTTCCAGCTTCTGGTAATTGCTGACAATCCTTGGCAGTCCTTTATAGCAGCATAAATCCAATTTCTATTCCTGTCATAACATGGTAGCCTCTCTGTGTGTTTATTTCTGTGTCTCGCCTCTTACAAGGATATGAGTCATTAGATTAGGCCCCATTCTAATCCAATATGGCCTCTTCTTAACTTGTTGACATTTGCAAAGACCCCATATCCAAGTAAGGTCACATTCACAGGTACTAAGAGTTAGGACTTGAACATGTCTTTTTGGGGGACATAATTCAAATTTAAAAAGACAGTATCTTAGATCTTGTTTCCTAAGAAGCAGGAAATGAGTTGAGATGAGTTTTGGAGAAAGTGTGTTCAGGAGATGGAAAGTGAGGTAAGCAGATTAGGGCAGGGACAAGAAGCCAGTCAAGGAAGTGGATATAAAACCTTCTGGTGAGGCTGCTCCCATTTGGCCCAAGGCAATTCTCTGTAGAAGGTGGCAGCTGTGAGTGGCCAGCAGCTACCATGCATACCAACTGGAGACTGGGGACATCAGCCTGGTGAAGGGGATCTGGTGGGCCTCCAACAGCATCAACTCTTTCTACCCCTGATCCTGTTCAGGTCTGCTTGCCTTTCACAAGAAGTTCCTTCCATCCAGACACAATTACAACTCCAGACTCTGGATGTTGTATTTGATAGTAAAGCTTACAAGATGAAGATTAGTGGCTGTTGCAGTTGGTTCTGAGGCTATAGTTGATTCTCACTAACCTTTCCCTCTACATTTCCTCTACATTCCACACCCCTTGACTAGAACTTCTGCTAATCTAAATGCTCGAAGCCTAGGATGAGTTTGAGCTTCCGTCTACCATCCCCTTAGCAATCTCAATTGCCCTACCTGATCATTTATAGTGAAAGTCTGCCATGGGAGTATTGAGTGACCTAGTAGATCATGAGTACTCCATATATTTCTTCCTGCCTCTGTCTGGTAGCAGCAGTCTTACCTCCTCATGATCAGGGTTAATTACTCCTGTCCTTGTAGTGATTCCTTTCTGCACCTGCTATTCTATTGCCACAAGTAGCCCAGAGAGATCAGGTGGCAGCCTTAGCTTTAGGTTTAATGGAACTCTTACTGTATCCCCTGACAGAAGTATCTCTCTTCCAGGACCCAGGACTTTGAGAACCACATAAGCCAAAGCTTTGGAGATAGGAAGCACAAATGCCCCCAGGCAGGTCACTAGGAGTGATGTTTAGCTAGGCAACCTCTTAGTTCCACATATTGATTCTCAGACCTATGTATTCTTCCTTTGGGGGACACAGCACCATATAATGGTAATTGGTTTAAGATACATACCATATCTAAGGATGGGACCCCATCATTGCGGGGTTATCCCCAAGCAGAAGCCTTAGTTGCTTTTTCAAGAGGCCTTGCCATATATGGTTGGGAATCTGATAACAAATGTGTGGGTTTTTCTACGCCAAACAATTTTCCAATTTTTGATGGGTACTCACTAGGTGTCCTATGATTTAACACAATTCTCTGAATATTTTCTTTGGATTTTCCTTCACATCCAACAGCACCTTTCTAGCACCACAATCTTGATCCCAATTGCCCACTAAATGGTAATTTCATTTACTCCATTTTAAGTCTTCCTCTAAACCAAACTAATTTTTAAGAACAAATTTGGCTTCCAATTGATCATAATGAACAGTTTATTTCAAAGGTAGGCAACTGGTGCCTTGACTTAACAGGACAATGTTAGAATTGGCATCTGTGTTTTTTTCTCTTGATAGTTACTATTGGATAGCAAAATGTCTACTACTGTAGCTACATCTATCACATTCATGTTCAAGGCAGGAAGAATATAGGGATATGGCCAGCTGCATCTATAAACATCTATCAAAACAAACATTCTCAGGAAATCCCACTGATTTCCCCTTATTTCTCATTTGCCAGATCTGGAGGGAAGCTGAAGATGGGGGTCAGGATTGTGTTGACTGGCTTAGACTATCATGATCCACTTCTAGAAGATGGGCACAGAGCAACTCTGAACAGAAGTGGAATTTGCTTAATAATAAAGAAGGGAGAAATGGATATTTAGGTAAGTAACCAACACATATGCAACAATTATCCAGATTAATCTTCAGATATACTGTGAGAGTAGTAGAGAAACACAGTTTTCCCTTTCAACCACCATGCCAGCACAAAATTAATAATTCTTCAACATCACATAATAGTTGCTCCATATTCACTCTAGGAGAAGGAAAGGAAAAGTGAATTGGGATAAATCAGAAGTGGAGATGAACCATGAAAGACTGAGGACTCTGAGAGACAAACTGAGGGTTATGGAGGGGAGAAGGGAGGAGGGATGGGTGAGCCTGGGGTGGGTATTAAAGAGGGCATGTGTTGCATCGAGCACTGGGTGTGGTGCATAAACAATGAATCGTGGATCACTGAAAAGAAAAAATATTTGTTCCGTATTCAAATTTCTGCAGTTGCGTCAAAGATTGTTTTCCCTAACTGATTTGTTTGAATTGGGATTCAAAGTCCATACCTTACATGCAATTATTTTTCTTGAGCAGATTCTTTCCTGCCCTTTTTAAAAGTTGTTGCTTTGTTAGAAAAAACAGGTCATTTGTCCTCTTGATCCACTCCCCTCCCCCAAACCTGGATTTGGCTGATTACTTACCTGTGGTAGTGGTTAACTTGGTTTCTCTATCCCCTGTATTTCCTGAAAACTGTAGGGACTTTATTAATTTTCCTAAAACATCAATTTCATCCCTCTTTTTCACTTCCGCTCACAAGTCTTCAGTGGTGCTTGCCTACAGCAAACTTCCCAGGCTTGATTCATTAAATTATTGGCCATTAGTGATTACCTCAACCTCTTCTCTTTCTTCCCTCCCTGGAGGCAGGGGTGGGGCTGAATGTTCTAACCCTCTAATCACAAGGTTGGTTCCCTGGCAACCAGTCCCATCCCTAGAGGCTTCCCAAAAGTCATCTCATTAACATAAACTCAGGTGCGGTTGAAAGGGACCTGATATGGATCACAAAGATGCCCCTTCCACCTTCATCACTCCAGAACTGTTTGCCCGAGCAGGGGACAAAACCCAAATATTATAACTAAAGCTACTCTTACTGCACTTAGGATATTACAAGGGTTTTAGGAGCTCTAGCCAGGAGCAGAGAATGAGGACAAAATATATATTCCTAATTAATTCACACTGTCACACCAGTGATAAAAAATAAAGTCCATTCTACTTTTTAGGCAAAAATACTGTACAGGTAGTGTTGCACATTTCCTACTGCATTACATTATGACATTTATAATTTTTAGTGATGTCATCAGTCAGTCATACCCTTCCTTACGAAGTTTCACTTAACTGTTTTAACATCCAATGGGGATAGTCACCTAGAGCCATTTATTTCATTAGGAGTGACACAATGGCGATTCTCAAATTCCATTATTTTGTATTTATTGGCTGGAATGCCTCTATAAAGAAGAACATTACCTTGACATCTATTTGGTAACTCTGAAATACAGCCTATATGGGAAAGGCGAAATTAAAAAAAAAGTCTTGATTCTTTTCCTTTATAGTTTCACAGCAAACAGTTGATGTTATAACAATCTAAATGATAACCAATTAAGGTTTTGTTTTTGTTTTTTGTTTTGTTTGGGGGGAATGGAGCATTATAAGCTTGTGAAATATTATATATGTGGTGTGTTAAAATCCACTACAGTCATTTTTTTAAAAAATTCTTTTGTCACTAGGAATTCCTTCAAGTTGTCCTTTTGACATGACCCACTTAGTCTTTGATAGCTTTCTTGCTTTCTGGCACAAAACAATCCTCCAAAACTAAGAGTCATTTATTTTTTTCAAAGGTCTCTTGTTCCTTTGCTGGAAAAGGTATTACAGGCCATTTAATCTGGGTGCTTAGAATGCTCATTGCTACTGGATTGTCATTGTGTCTGAGTCTTTTCAGTAGAGAGCACTAAAAATACACTTAAAGAAAAAAAAAGACAAAATCGTTGGTCACGTTAATATTTCCAATTAAAATTTAATATCATAACCCCTAACTCAGGTAAGATTAGAACAGAATTAGAATAACTAGTATGTGTTGGGAAGAGTCAGATGACACGATGGAAAAAATAGTGACCTGAGAGTCAATGAGACCCAGCTCCCTGCTCTGAGTTAGCAAAGTTCCAATGAGCATAGTCACTTAAGCTCTTTGGACTTTGATTTCTCTCTATGCAAAATGGGTGGGCTGAACAGGATGATCACCATGCTCCCTTCCAGCTCTAATATTCTCTGCATCCATAAACCTAGACCATCCACACAGAATATGCATTTTTGTGCCCTTAATAAACAGTTATTGAAGGAGTAAATGAATGAACAATGTGCTTAAAATTAACACCATTATTAAACTTACTTATTTTTAGTGTTTTGTGACTAAAAAACATTTGTTGAATGATTTCTTTGGATTATTATTGAATATACTGTATTATTTTAGGCATGGTGAGGAATTCAAATAAAAATGAAGTTGGATCTCTGTCTTAGGAAAACTGGGGTCTGGATAAGAAAATAAAACATGTCCAGGGACAGTTCTTGGTAAAAACCAACTGAAATCCAGGCTATACATTAGTCAAAGATGTTATCTTCATGGCATGAGAAAAGCATCGGGCTGAGAGCACAGCATTAGGCATCTGATAGATACATATTTCCATTTATTAAGAGATATCAGTTTTGGATTGCTCAATATATGCTAGATATTATGCTTAATAATTTCAAAATAATATCTGATTTCAACATCACTTATGAATATGAAATTTTGGTGTATCAGACTAAAGATGGCCACAGGTTTTGATGTTTCTCTCAATAAGAAGTAGGTAGAGTCTATATTCCCTCCTCTGGAATACGGGCTGGACTTTGACTTCTTTGACCAAGTACAGAAGTAACTCTATCCCAGTTCGGTGGCCTAGCCTTTAAGAGGATTATCAGCTTCTAGCTTGCTCTCTTGGACCCTAAGTCGCCCTATAAAATACTTTGGCTAGTCTGATGGTGAGACTATGTGGAAAGGTCCAGAGGATCTGTGGAGATGGGTAGAGGCTCACTGTATTCCAACCTCCAGACATCTCTACCAAGGGGACATATGTGAATCAAGGCATATTGAACCCTGTAGCCCAGCCCAGCCACCAGCTCTGACCCCAGTCAATGCCAGATGGAACAGAAGAACCACCTAGCAAAGCCTGGCCCTAACCCCTCACACACAAAATCATTAGTGAGAATAAAATTATTGTTATTTAAAGTAACTAAACTTTGAATGGGTAATTATGTAGCAGTAGATAATTTTAACAACTGAATAGATAATTTAACTTCTCTGAAGCTCAATTTCCTCATCTGTGTAATGGACACACCATTGTCCTCATCAATATAATTTTTGTTTAACATCTATTGGAAGAAGCTTACTATGTGCCAGGCATGGTTCTAAGTACTTCACAAAAACCTGGTGAATTATGTACTATTAATATTCCCAATTTCCAGATGGTCACTGAAGCACTGAGAGATTAACATAAATGGGTCACACAGTTAGTTAGTGGCAGAAATAAGATTCAGACATGCATGGCCTGACTGCAAGATGAAAAGAAGTTAGAGTATACAGTGTAGTGTCAATCACATAGCAGGGGCTCAGTTCATGGCGATGGTGATGGTGACGGTAGTGAAGGTGATAGTAGCAATAGTGAATGTTAACATCACGTAGGAAAATTTTCTTGGGGAGTCTGGGTTCTGAGCAAACACTACAAGGAAAGAAAAAACTTGAGGTGCATAGGGTAAAGGAAAAATGCCTTTGACTGGAAAGCAGGAACCAGATGCAGCAAAGGAGCATGCAAACATGGTAGACAATACTGATGGGTGAGGGTGAGAGTGGGGGGTAGAAAGTGGGACTGAACTGATGCTTAGGCAAGTAATTTAAAGTGGTGGCTCTGTAGGGTCTTTTGGCTCAAACGGAGAAAGTGACAGGGCTGGTCATGGGTGATTTACTATGGCATCCAGTCAAGCCACGTGTTCATGAAATGCGTGACTTACCACTGCACCACATACCAAACTTCCTCTCCCCAATTAGGGGAAATATCCTTTTCATTTATGAAGTGATTTGTGGGCATCTGAATGATCCCACCATTGAGGAGACCCGATAGGGGTCATACTAACATGACCAAGGTCAAGTAGTCAAAAGATATTTACAGCCCATTTATAGCCATTATAGTACCGTCAGCCAGGCAAGTCCTGCACAGCCTTCCTAAATGAGGTAAATATGCTGGATCCTGGGCTTTCCATATGGCTGTGTGGCCAAAGGATGTTTGTAAGTTATCTGAGAAACCCAAACAACAACAGCCAAAGTGGTGGATTGTCACGTTCTAGATGAATACTCATTATGCACCTAACTTGTCCTCAGTAAGGGTCAAAATTTTTCAGAGAATCATCAAATGTTAATTCTGGGAGACCTTAATTAAATGCATCCATTGAGAGATGCATAAACGGACAGCTATCAAAACAAAGGTATTTGTCTATCAGTGTCAGAGACCAAGTACAGAACTACAACATTTTGTTACTTCTACTAGCTTTCCTTTAGAATATGTGGAGATTCAAGATTACTCAATAAATGCCATTGGAATAACTGGACACCAACTGAGGCAAATCCTTTAGATTCACATCTCATAACACAAAATAAACTCCAGACTAATTACTTAATTACAAAAATGTTACCTCAAAGGAAATAGCAGAAAATATATTTTGTAGAAACACAATATAATTATGTCAGATTAAAGCAATAAGATAATTTAACAGATGTGACTATATAGAAGTTTAAAACTGTATAATAAAAATAGGAAACATGCAATCAAAAGATGTATCACAAATTGGGAAGCTTTTTCCTAATAAGATTTGAAAGATCACTGGCAAGAAATAGAGATAATTTACCTATATAGGATATAATTATTAAGCACAAGAAGGAATGTTAAACCTCATTAACAAAGACATAATAATTAAATAACAGTTAAAACAACATACAATTTTATACCCATTATATAAGAAAAAAAATAATTTTCTTGATTATAGCAAACAATACTAACTAGATTGTAGTGAAATAACTTTTTGGTGGCATTATATATTGGTCCATTTTAGGAAATGACATGATGATATTATAGGAACTATATAATATTTTTATAACTTTGGCTTGGTAATCCCACTGCTGAGAATTTATTTAAAGTACTTATCTCAATTCATTGATAACACCTGAATCTCCTGCTTAATTTCTGTTCTTTAGGTGTGTTCTTGTTCCCTAGTTCCAACCAAATTTGGTACTCTGGTACTTTAAACCCTTCCTGTCCAAAGTGAAGTTCATCCTCTTTCCTCTAAACTATATAGCAAGCCACTTTTAATCTCTGCATCACTGGCACCTGGACTGTGCCTGGCACAGAATAAGCCCACAATAAACTTTGCTCAATGAATGAACTACTCCCCTGTTTTCATCTTCCAGGCCAGGCTGGGAAACTTGGAGTTATCTTTGAATGTCTTTCTTCCTTATATAAAACTTGTCACAGAATTCTGTTATTTCACAATGTTTCCTGGCCTCTCCTTTCTTCTTATGTCCTGCTCCCTATAGCCTTGTACTTTGTTAATTGGAGTTAACTTTGTTAACTGGAATCTTCTGATTTCTCAAGTTTTCTCTCTCCCAAATCACTCCATGAGAGTGTAACCCCCGATTTATCAGTATCAACTAGAGATCATTGGTGCAAGCCACAGAAAGCAATTCTGGCCAACTTAAGCAATGAAAAGGGATGTATTGGAAGGTTGCTGATGAGCTAACAGAATGGGAGGAAGAGCCGATCAATCAAGCATCATAAAGATTGGAAACTGGGACTATTCCCTGGATTTCAGCAACATGAATTTGTATATTCTCTCTCTTGGCTACTGCCATTAGATAACTATTCCCAAGTACTTTGCGGGGCAGCAATAATTTTCTTAATGTTTAAGGTGTTATGCTTTCTTACCATACTGTAAGTCCAAGGGCAAGGATTGTGTGACTTGTTTTGCAACCCCAGAGCACTGAACATGAAGTATGTACTTGACTGAGACAGACCAATGACAGGAAAGGAAAATGGGCTGGCTTGTGATAGAGTGTGGGTAGGACACTGGAGAAAAGTAATTCCAGAGGCAAGAAAGTCTTCTCTGGAATCCCAGATTGTTGATCCTGACCCACATCTATCAGAGCCACTGTCTTCTAGGTCTCCGAAAGAGAAAGCCAGTGAGACGCTCTGAAAAAAATGCCCACTTGTTAGTACTTTGGGCCCATGTTATTTTGTAGCCCTCTACTCTAATAAAAGAGCTGGATCAAATATGAGACGGGAGGGTTTTTTTTAATCCTATTAGCCAGCAGCAGGCTTCGGAAACCTGCTCTAGCATTTTTTATTTCTGAGCCAGCTGTTGGGCTGCCCGGAAGCCCTATGAATGCGCTACTATGCCAAAAGGAGGAAAGAGAAAGGAAGAGCCTCTTGAAGCACTTATATAGGAAAGGTCTCCAGAAGGATGAGAAGGTGATCCTCCAAAGGACAATCCTGATGGAAGTTCAAGCTTTCTCTTCTTTGTTCCAATCACAGATCCCCTCACCTTAGCCTTGGTCTAACTGTGAGTCTTTGATACATTCCAGTGCTCCTTTCCTGGAGGGAGGAAACCATGCTTACACTCCCTGTTTTCAGTACTGTGGCTCTCTAATCTGACTGTGCATGAGAATCACGCCCAGAGGCCCCATTCTGGGTAGAATTCTGGGGAGGAACCTAGGATCCATCTGGTAACAAGTTCTCCAGGTGATTTTTAGGCAACCGGCACAGCACTGGTACATGGCTTGGATTGGGGGGACCTACTGCCCTAGAAGTGGGGCAGGTCCATTGCAAGCCACATTTTGTCCCTGCTAGGGTTAACTCAAGAATATCAAGATTCCATGATCAATAGGAGATCTGAGTGAACTTTTCCATGGAGGCAAATCACCACAGTATTGGAAAATTCCTGCATATGACATCTTAAGGGCACTTTCCCCTTATCCTTGCTCATATGTATTCTGATATAATCAGTGAAATTAGAATATTGTTAGGAATTATGATTTCTTGGTGGACTCCAGAATGTGGTTTATGTGTTTATATGACCAAAATGTATTTTTTCCTTGCAAAACAAATTTAGATTAACTTTTAAAATGTACCATACAAAGTACATGTATTCTCCCATGAAAAAATTTACTTATAAAACTAAAAGTATATTTTCAGGCAAAATAATATACTTAAGCAGATTTACCCTGCAAACTTTATCTTTCCTCAGCCTTTGATTTCCTTATGCATGGGAAATAATAGGAGCTAACATTTAGTGAGCACTTGCCATGTTCTAGGTATTGTTCTAATTGCTTTACATGTGTTAACTCAGTTTTTACAGTAACCCAACTTATCCTTCTACAGATGAGGACACTGGGCCAGGGTAAGGTTAAGGAGCTGGTCCCAGGTCATCTAGCTAGTAAATGGTGATGCTAAGATTCAAATCCCAGCAGTCCTGGGCCCAGTCCTCCTAAGCCAAGCTATGCAGCTTTTGTAAGTTTTTCTACATCAAATGTCAGCACAGACCTGTCTTCCTAGAAATACCTTTCCATGTTAAAGCAGATCCTCTCTGTTCCTTCCAGATTAATCTGCTGCTCCTGCAGGCCCTAGCATCCATGGTGAGTCAAACAGAAAAAAGGAAAATTGCAAAATCAAATACCATTCTGTCTACCTGACAAAGAGCTTGCCGATGACCTTGCCCTGAATCTAGGACTGAGCTCTAGTTAATGCCAAAACCTGATTTCTGATGATATTTGTGAGATGTCACCCCAAAGTCTAAAGCAGTTCTCTGCAGAGGTAGAGAATGCCTGTTAATAACAGACTCCATCTTTTAAAAACTGTGCCATAATTTCTCTGGAACTTAGCTCATGAAAAGACCAGTTGCTCTTGCTCCAGAATGAGTGATTATCTCTCCTTACAGCAGATGACTTCCTCCAGATTTTCTCCCAGTGCAGGCAGGAATCCTGCTTCTCTCCCACTCAGGAATTTGCACTGATGGTTTGGGCTGTTGCTACAGTGTAATATTCCTGAGTGGACTTCCCCCCTCCCCCAGATCCTATATTTGCCCTGATCTGCTGGACTATGTCAGGTATTCAGCACAATGAATGGGACAAATCTAAACCTGCAAACTCTCAGCCAGCTACCCACTATGGGTTTTGAAGGAAATATGCAAAGGGGGGACTGGACAAATGAACACTTTCTCTGTAGTTCAAATGAACCTGGAGACCCATGTGGTCTCAGAACACTGTTGTGTTTCAGAAACACATTCAAAACCAAGGGTAAATAAAAGGGAGTTCTAGTCTTAGTGCTACAATGAATATTAAAGAGGAGCCACAGAAATGCTAACTTGAACTTGCCTTCTTCTCCCGTTCTTTTCCCTTATTCAAGAAGCTGCTCCCAAGACTCCCCTCCAACCCACATAGTCTTTCTTTTGTCCTTCCCTCCCTTCCTGCATCTCCTCTCACCAGATCTCATAAAGTAGATCTACTTAGCCTTGCTCCCAAGAGGAAAAAAGCCTCCTTTAAGAAATGGAGAGAAGGTTTTGAAAACTGAGTTGACAAAGATTTTCTCTGGTGGCAATGTTGGGGCATGAGTCTCTGAATACTGCTATCTCGATATTTATCTTTCTTTTAACCATGCTATATATTACATCCCTATGATTTATTTATTTTATAACGGGAAGTCTGTAGCTTTTGAGTCCCTTCAACCATTTTGCCCAACTCCCACATTATTCTTGCTTCTTCTAGGCATACTTCTTTCTGTGGGTCAGTTTTCACAGCTCTTCCAAATAACTGAGATAGTGATAAATTAAATCAAGAGTGGAGATTTACAACGGTAATCTTCAAAAGAGAAAGAAATATTTTGGGTCTGTAGGAAATAAATGGTCACCCCAAAATAGATTATGAAACTTTCATTAAATGAAGTTTTTTAAAAAAGATTTTAAAAAATTTATTGATTTGGGGGGGGAGAGAGAGAGACAGAGAGAGAGAGAGAGAGAGACAGAGCACGCACAACACAGAGGGAGAGGGAGAAGCAGACTCCTCGCTGAGCAGAGACCCTGACACGGGGTTTGATCCCAGGACGCTCAGATCATGACCTGAACCAAAGGCAGATGCTTAACTGACTGAGCCATCCCAGCACCCTTGTTAAATGAAGTTTTGTGTTTTAATTATTTATGTGTCCTGAATAACTGTCAGTAATCCATACCCCTTAAAACGCAATAAAAACTAGGATGTTTTCGCAGTACAGATTTTTAAAAAAATTCTGTAACACATAATTTAATGCCATAATATAATTTCAGTATTCTTGATGGATAAATCCATCTTTTCAATGTTTTACAGAAAATTTGGAGGATGTTTTCTGTTTTAATGATCAGAAATTTGAAGGTACTCAATTTCTTGTTGTAAATCTCTTGACATACAGTTTACCCTATTAGTGGTAATTAATTTATGGCATAATTTAAACCAAAGTTATAGAAATACAATGTTGACTGCTGCTGGCAGCCACTAATCTGTTCTCTGTATCTATGAGCTCCTCCTTTTAAATTCCATATATAAGTGAGATCATTCGGTATTTGTCTTTCTCTGATTTGTTTCACTTAGCATAATTCCCTTAAGGTCCACCCATATTGCCACAAATGGCAAAATCTTATTGCTTTTCATGGCTGAATAACATTCGTGTGTGTGTGTGTGTGTGTGTGTGACATTTTCTTTATCTATCCATCGATGGACTCTTATGTTATTTCCATATCTTGGCCATTGTAAATAATGCTGCAGTGAACATGGGTGTACATGTACCTTTTTGAGTTAGTGCTTTCCTTTTCTTCAGATAAATACCCAAAAGTGGAATTGCTGGATGATATGCTAATCCTATTTTTAATATTTTAGGAACCTTCATACTTTTTTCCATAGTGGCTGCACTAACACTTATCTTGTCACTTATTTTTAATTGGAATTTTTATAAAATGCCTATCCAATCTCCTTTCTTCATGAGCAAGTTTAGACTGTATTTAAACTAGGAGGATCCTTTTGCTTAGACTATCAAAGCAGCTATATAGGCGGGAAGAGAAAGAAAAGTGAAGCAATTTTTGAGAAGGGCTTTTCGAAGAAAGCTAAGAGGACACGGCAAATTCCCAAAGGAGAGGGGCTCCCCGTGGGCACTCCAGGCGGGAGCAAGAACTCTGAATCTCCTTGTTCCTCCCACTAAAGCTCCGCCCAGACACCTTGGTCTAATTTGTGTTCTTGACCCACCCATCACAATGGAACTCTCCCTCTTCAGGTTTGGGGACTTGAACTCCCTCTAGAGGCTGAAGTGTGCCACTAAGAGCAAGTCATTAGGATATATAATGCGTAGGGGTTGAAAGAAAGCCAAGTGTGAAAAACTGTGAGAATAAAGAGGCAGTGACTGGGTCTAACCCAGTAAATTAAAGTGGGCTTCACAGACAAGGTGACAAAAGAGTGAGTGAGTGACTGACTGAATGAGCATATGGATTCGCACTGCTCTAGTTTATACTTGATTGCACAAATCTTCTCATTCTGAATGCTTGAAAACACACAAGAACTATAGGGTGCATATTGCTGTTTGGGAGATGAGACATTATCTTGGTTCTCTTTCTGGAATTCCTCTAGGTTTCCCCTTGCCATTCTACTTCCCAGCCTGCTTGGCTTCTGTGCAGGAATGCTTGGCTTTTCCTGAGATATGGTGTATGATAGCAGGGCTTTGGAGTCTCTGTTGGGCAGGCATAGCTTCAGTTTATGTCTCCAATCTCCCAAAGGGTTTTGAAGCTTCCAAAAGCTCTAAATCCAGAACCCGGTATTTTGAAATGGAATAAGGAGACAGGAAAAAACAAAGTGAACTCTATCTCCCTTCCCCGTATCTCCTCAATATAAGCTTTCAACGGGATGATGGCATTTGGGAGAGAGGAGCTACCCAACAAGAAACCCAGAGTGATCCTTTGTTGTGGGCTGTGGGGTGGAGGGGTGGAGGGGGATGGGAAATAATGGCTTGCTTTGAATGCTTTGTGCTGGGGATGGGTGATCCGCAAGGAGTTAAACCACTTTCCAAGTTGTCTTTAACTAAACTCTAGCCCCAGGGTTTAAGAAATCTCCCTCTCTAATTGATGTCTTTAGTCAGTGGCTGCTTATAATCAAGAAGATTGCACTTAAAAGGTATAGAGGCTGGTCTTATTATTGGCATTAGAAGATTTTTCCTTTGTAATTAGAAGCCAGAGAGTCTAGGACCACTAGATCTCATATAGAGAGGACAGCAGATATTTTAGTTCAAACTGCATACTCATCAAGAAAAACTGTGCTGTGTTGTTTGTAGCAAGAAGTACTATGGGCTTTTTATCTTCTAAGATTCTACTATTCCATTGAATTTATTTCATAATAATATTATTTCTTATGTTGAACATAACCAATATATTCAATATAACCAATTAAATACTTGTTACATACGTACTTAAAACTTATAATATATGTGTAGGTGGTATATATATATTAAGCATTTATTGAGCATCTAGTATGTGCCAGGCACTGTATAGAAAGCTTTGTAAACAATGGGGTCTGAGGATACAGATCCAGATAAACAAACATATTGTTGAATTTAAGGCATTAGGATCGGGAAGGCTTAGGGAAGACATACATCAGGGGTCAGCAAATTCTTCCATTAAAGGCTAGATAGAAAACATTTTAGACTTCATAGGCCATCTGGTCTTTGTCACAACTACTCAACTCTGCTCTTGTAACATGAAATCAGTCATAGATAGCACATAAATGATGAGTATGGCTATTTTCTAAGAAAACTATTTATGGCCACTGAAATTTGAATTTCATAAAATTTCCATGTGTCACAAAAACTACTCTTTGTTTTGATTTTTTTTTTTTACCATTAATAAACGTAAACACCATCCTTAGCTCATAGAAACAGGCAAAGGAACAGATCTGGTCCATGGGCTGTAGTTTGCTGACCTGTGACATGAACTAATCTGTAGGACCATCTAGTCACTGTTTGGAAAGTACCTGACTGCATGGAGGAGAGAGCAACTAGAGCATTCCTTTGTCTCAGGGGTGACCCAGAGGCAGTAGAGTTGGTAAAATGTCAAAAGATATTTAGAGAAGGATGTTCTCTTTTCTCCACTCTCATAGAAACAGTTCCAACTTGTAAAAACCTTCACATGAGGGAATTCTTTCCAACGCCTAAACTCAATTCATTGTGTGAGAGATAGGCTTTATCATCAAAATGACACCAAACTCCAAACACTAGTGCATCTGAATTGTTTTTCGATAGAAGTTGATGGCATGGGAAGAGTTTAGTCACACATACAGATCCTAAATAGGAGGGCACTTTCTGGGGTGTGGGTTTCGATGAATGCAGCCTTTGCCTATCAACGTATCAGCCTTATTGTTGTCACCTGGAAAGAAACTTTGTCAAATTTAGAGTCCATCTTCTACTTAAGTTTGGCGATGGAATGAACTACTTTCAGAGACAGCATGTTCTCCATAGTGGAATTACATAAAGAGAAGTTAGAGCTCACTTAGTGATAATGGGGAGAAGGTGATATGGGATATATAACTTGAATTTATAAATTCTAACACCATCAAAGATGTTGACTTTGTGGTACATGTTATCTTGTCTCAACTGGAGAAAAAACACGAAAAAAAGACTTAAAATGCAGTATGTTGTCATGCACAATATTTTACATTTCAGATCACATAGGTCCAACCTCACAACTTGGTAGACATAATTACCAGGACCCACAGTTCCCTGGGTCCCATGATGGGTAAATGATCACTAAGTGCGTAAGTATTTTATATCCAGGTTGAATTTTTCTCAGCTTCATGAACAAAGCACCAGGCATTTTAGAAAATGGGGATGAAAAAGTAGAGGCATTTCATTTCATTTTATAACCCAGCCTAACGTCCTTTCCCCTGTTGATTTCTGATCTTAGAAACCAAATACTTGCTAAGGGGGATGAAGTCTGAAAAGGGGAATATTAAGCTAAGTTTTAGTTAAGTATGTCCCTGTGGTAAGAATTTAAGTTAAAGCACAAGAAAAAGCTTTACAAACTTTTTCAAACAAGTGGTGTAGCCTCCCCTGACCTGGACTTTTAGGGTCCAACCCTAAGAACAAGGGCAGGTCCCCAAGGCAGCTCTCTCTTGCACTGGCTGGCTGAATTGCTGTGTCAGCAGCACCATGCATCATTAGCCGACCTGGACAAGCTCCAGCTGCCTTCCTTTTGCACTCTCTCTGTACCTCTCACTTTAAAAAAGCTTTCATCAACATCATCCCAAACATCTTTTGTTTTCCCAGCTGGAGAAGCCTTTCTTTCTGTTTGCATCCCATCTCTAGCTAACTAAGTTCTTTTGCCCTTAAGAACTGCAGCCATGAATCAAAGGGAATCATCACCTGTAAACTCTAAAGTGAATCTGAGTGCTCTGGGATTCCACATCCCATCTATCTTCTTGGAGCTGCCCTATTTAGTTACTTTTTCCTATCCACTGTTGGTGGTCATTATCTTCCCTCTTTCCATCCACCATATTACAGACAAAATATGAAGATCCTTCCAGCAATATTTTCTTCTGATTTAGCGGCACTACAGCATAATCTTCTCTTTGCTTGGTGAGTTTCCCAATCCCTCTGTCAAGCTGGGTGAGGTGCATGTCTCGCCTAGGCTGGAGTTATTTACTACATAAAATGATCTCCTGATCTAAGGTTTTCCCCAAATTCCCTGAAAATGACTTTACAGTAAATCCAAGTCAGAAAATCAGAGGTCTTTTTGTTTTGTTTTGTTTTTTTAAGGATTGATACCTACTCCTCGTCCATAAAACCTCACATAGAATTCTTGGCTTTTACTGTCTTCATACATTTTAATCCTCGTATCCAAAAATTAGATGGAACTTTAAAGAGTCATCCTTCTGCTTCCAGGGGGGAGACTCTGCTTTGATTTTAAAAGTGAAAAATTCTGCTCTTTTACTCAGGAACCCTGGACCCTCAGGAGTACTTCCTTACAATAATTTCTCATGACCATTTCTTGTTATTTTGGATAGTGGTAGAAATGGTAGATAGACTATCACCATTATCTGGGAAACATAACTTGATGTAATGTAAATATTTCCTAGATAAGCTGCTTCCAAGCTGGAGGTGAGGGTTACTAACATTTCGTACCCTGCCAATCAGAGCTAGCTTTTTTTTTTTTTTAAAGATTTCATATATTTGAGAGAGAACACAAGTTGTGGGGTGGGGGGGAGAAGGAGGGGAAGGGCAGAGGGAGAGGGAGCCCAATGATCAGGGAGCCCAGTGTGGGGCTTGATCCGAGGACACCGGGATCATGACCTGAGTCAAAGGCAGATGCTTAACTGACTGAGCCACCCAGGCCCCCAGAGCTAGCCCTCGATACTATGCCCCTTACCCTGTATATCATTTGTTTCTTCTTTTTAAGTTTGGAAAGACCGATGCCCAGATTACAAAGGGAGGAAGCCCAGGGAACTGAGCATATTTCAATCTACATACAAGCAAAATTGTTAGGGCATAATTTGTTGCCTGTTAGGTGAATTTAAATAACCATGTGAGTGGGTTTTGAATGAGATTGAAAGCCCTTCCTGGTACATGGAAACTTTTCTGGACTTATATTCTCCAATTAATTTTCAAGGCCTCCACTGGTCATTTTCAGAAGCTAACTTCATAGTGTCAGGCTAAAAGTAGCGGCTCTGATTATGTGAGAGAGACTACCATTACCCTCTCAGATAATTTCCGAGCAAAAGCGAGGGGAAGGGAAAAGAAAAAAAAAAGTGAAAAGAAGTTGAAACTATCCTGCCCCTTGGAAGAGAGGGGTGTTCTGTGCCAGTACACTTGGAAAAACTGCTAACATGACAATGACAATCCCTTCTACCTCCACGTACCTGAGTCTAGTGGGCACGCAGCTTTCACAGAGATCAGTGAAGTAAACCTGAAGAGATGTTACTAGACCAGATAATATAGCTTATAAGTGGTAAGACTCCCGTTTCCCTTCTCTTAACAGTAGTTGATATATAGCTGGTACTCACGGGTATGCTGTACTGGTTGTTAAAATTCAGAATAGGTCTATACAGTTAGTAAACAGCTGTTTCCTTGAGCCCCACAGTCCCCCCACCCCTCTACTGCTATTCTAATTCCTCCAGCCTTTTCCTCAGGACTAGCCCTACCAGCAAGCTTCCCCCATAATCCTTCAGCTACGGGCTAGTCCCTGACACAGCAGGAAGCCTTCAGTACCCTGCCCCAGCTTGGCAATGGCTGACGTTCTTACTGCATTGTCAGTGTCAGTAGCATATCAGTGAAATATTTTAAACATCACTCTTACTCTTAATTGTGAATCTTTGCTTCATCTGCTATGCTGGCATGAGACCCATTTCCTGTGATCTCTACCTGGTGAGTCTAAGAATCTCAGCATCTTAGAACAGTTGGTCTCTTGAAGAGCCCAGCCATTCTCAGATGCATGAACTGCTCTTATAAAACTTTGGTTTTTGTTTAGGAATCAGCACCTGTTATAGACTGAATTAGGTCCCCAGCCCACCATATTTATATGTCAATGTCCTAACCCCCAATATGTCAGAATGTGATATATTTGTGGATAGGGCCTTTAAAGAGGCAATGAGGTTAAAATGAGGTTATTAGGGTGGGCCCTCTCAAATACGACCGGGATCCTCCTAAAAGAGGAAATTTGGACACAGACATGTACAGAGAAAAGACCATGGGAGACACATGGACAAGATGGCCATCTACAATTCAAAGATAGAGGATGCAGAAGAAAACAAGCCTACTGACACCTTGATTTCAGACTTCTAGCATCCAGAACTGAGAGAAAATAAATTTCTGTTGTTTAAGCCACACTGTCTGTGGTATTTTATTATGGAAGCCCTAGAAAACTAATGTAGTGCATTAATCCATGCCATTCATCAATACACTTTCTTTGCAGTATGTTCCTTTGTCAAAGAACATTGAGCTTAGGGTGACCACACATATTAATTTGCCAGGAGAGTTAACAAGTTTGTGCCTGCTGTCCTGGCATTATGTTCACAGTGGCCCCTTTGTCTCCCAAAAGTATCTCAGTTTGGACAACAAATTGTGTGGCCGCCCTAAATTTGTTTAACTCTTGGCTCCAATATTTGTAATTTTCTTTCACATTCTCAGCTCCTCCTTGTCAAGTACTTGTCACTTCTTTCTTTAAGCCCTGATATTTGCTCTGCTCCTTCAGTACCCCTAAAATAGTCCAGTTCATGACATGGCCCAACAGGGAATGGTATTATTCAGTAGATATGAAGGGTACTTGACAAACTTCTTTGGAGAGTTGTACAGAATGAACACTCCACTCCTTTCCTCAAGGAGTGGTGACCCAATATGAAACACACATAAATTAGAGTCATCCTCTGCCATCTTATTTCTGTCCTACACAGACCATTATTTTTTACTTGATTTATTTTTTGGAAAATGTTCTTAAATGCTGTTTAATCTCCCTATCCAGATTCACTGCAGTGAATTTATGACAGGCTTCAGAATACAATTAATGCACACTTCTATCTCATCCCATCTTGTAGCTGGCTGTGGCAATATAATGCTTCTTGGCAAGCTGACATGAGGAGAGAAGAGAAGCTCTGTTTCTCAAGGAAAATGTTAGTGATAAGTGAATTGGCAGTGTTTCAAATGGTACTGAGAAGCTAGTTTATGGTTATGGTGGCCTTGCCCAAATATCTCCACTGAATCCCTGCAGTAAATACCCTTTCTTGCTTCTCATGTGAAACTAAAATAATAATAATTATAACAGTTGCATTAACAGCTTAAGAAATCATTAATCTACCAGGTCAAAATAAGCACCACATGCAAAGCCTGAAAGTTGTGACTGAAGAAGGACCAGAAGACCAGTAGACATAAAATTCTTCCTTCCTTCTCTCCATGTTTGCTCTTTTTCTTAGAATAGCTATTCTCAGAATAGCTATTTTAGAATAGTTTCATGAGGTACAGCATGGAAGACAGGGTTTAGGAGGCTCTATTCTAAATCAAGTTCAGGATTTCTCAATGGTGACATTCCTCTGGAGGAAGGCCAGTTGGTAATATTACCTGAAGTCTACTTGGCTAATGAGGATATAACCTAAGACTGAGTCCCCTCAGCTCCATCTCTAAAGAGCTTGTATGAATTTGAATTTGGATATATGAACTCCCCTTCATGGACTTCAGTTTCACTGTGAGTGCAGTGGGCACAATGATACCCAGTGACCTATTTATTTGGGATGCATATAGTCCAGGTACTAGTGAGATTTGCTGTGCATATCCGCATGGGCCACGGGCCCCTGGATAGCCCTGCAGACATGTGTTGATGATTCTCCTGGCCAGTTTCCCACTGACAATATTTTCTTCATCTGTCCACATGTGGATTTGGAAAAGTTGTCCTTTTGAAATAAGGATTGGTGTTTCCAGCCCCAGGAAATAATTTATGTAATTATGGTGAGGGAGATGAACAGAGCACAGGATGGTTTCCAGCCTTTATGTCCTGTATTTTGTCAAGAGACATTCTGGCAAGCTTGCTTTTCTTTATAACATCTCTATTAGAGAATTGAAGAAAACGGCTTCTCCAAATGCATTTGAAAGGAAATGCTGTAATTGGATGTCATCGCTGTCCATCACATTGGGTGTAATAAACGGAGGCAGGCCCTTGGAATGGGAGAAGGAATGAGGAATGACCAGATCATGTTTGTGGACAAAACTCTGTCTGCCTAATCCAAGTCTTGATGGGGTGTGTGTGGGGTCAGGGGAGCAATTCTCAAAACTCTGCTCAGAGCTCAGAGACATTGCAGAGTGCCATTGGAGAGCTTTTCTTTTTTTCTACAAGGAAAATTTTTTAGACTTTTATCTGTTTTTAGAGCTCTGTATCTCCCACTCACAGATTTATAGAACAAACAAACAAACAAAACAAAATAACCGAAAGGGAAAAAATAAGTACTTATAATTTTGAAGACCTGGACAGAAAAAAAGTGTCCTCACTGATTTTTCTGTTTGTTTTTGCTGAACATACACTGAAACACCACTATGAGATGATCTGCTTAGGTGCCCAGAAATCCCACTCTCACAAAGGCTTGTGAATTGGCTCTGCTCTAATTCCATTTAGCTTCAAGAAAAAGCATCCATTTTTCTGAGACAGTCCATTTTATTTATCAACCAGTGAAAGGCTCATACCTTGTAAGAGTCTTTAACATACAGATCATGGGGTTTAGAGTTAAGGACAGACAGGCCATGACTTCCCCAGTGTCATCGGGATGCAGCCATTCCCTACTCTCCATGTCCTTGAGATGGGGTATTAGCCCTGCCTTGCTCTGATTTTGCCTGGGTCTCTTGGGGTCCCTGGGCTTTCTATGCCCCTGGCCGGGTGACACAGAAGGGAGGCGTTCCTGTTTTTATCCTAGTGAGCTTGTTCTTCTCTTCCTTCCTTCTCTTCCTGGCCTTGTTTCAGGAATGAACTGGCAATGTAACTGACACTGGTAATAACCCAAATCTGATCATTCAAAGACTGTATCTTGTCCCTTTTCACTGGGCCAGATGCCCCTTTGGTTCTCAGTGACTGACCTGGAATTGGATTGATTTAGTCCTAGCCTTGGGTTTAGGGCCTTCTCCCTGAGGCAACCCTTGACACTAGATACCATGGGAGAAATGGTAAGAGAGTCCGGGACAATGCAATTAAGCCTTTTGGCCAAAGAAAAGAAATGTGGACCGCCTCTGACCCATAGGGATGGGGTGACGGTGCTGAGAAAGCTATGATGAGGGTCCAAAGAGACTGTTTAGAGGAAAACTCAGGATATTTCCACTCAAATCCTTCTAGCCATTCTCTGGAAAACTCTGTATTTTCCCAGTAAAAGCTGATTAAAAAAAAAAAAACCCTAAGAAAAAGATGAAAAGGGCCTATGTCACTTACATATTAAAAGAGTAATGGCTCTGGGGGGCCTGGGTGGCTCAGGGCTCGATCCCAGGACCCTGGGATCGCACTGGGCTCTCTGCTTGGCAAGAAGCCTGCTTCTCTCTCCCACTCCCCCTGCTTGTGTTCCCTCTCATGCTGTGTCTCTCTCTGTCAAATAAATAAATAAAATCTTAAAAAAAAAAAAGAGTAATGGTTCTGACTCTAGGTGGCAGGACATGGTCTCTTGCATAGGGCAGGAGAAGCCATCCCGGGAGCAGCAATTGCAGAGATACGGGCAGCTTTTAAGAAACAGAAAAGAGTGTGAGCCACCCAGGACCCACAGAAAGGGGGCATGACTGACTAAGTATTTTGGAATTCAAAATTGGAATCCTATTCCACTCTGATTACCTCCTAAGCATCACGCTGCAATAGAATTATTTGATTTATCATCTGAGAAGGTATTTTGAGAAGCATAGGTATGTGTGTATATTTATGTTATATTATACATGAATCATTCTTTTTTTTTTTTTAAAGATTTTATTTATTTATTTGACACAGAGATAGAGATCACAAGTAGGCAGAGAGGC